>SNQJ01S0071702.1:91178-107127 GCA_010110895.2 Picea sitchensis | reverse complement strand
TTTTATAAATTATTACTAAATTTTATTTTTTAAACTTTTGTAACACCATTTATATTTATAATGTATTAATCTATTAAAATTTGGAGGTAGGTTTCTCAAGTGTTTGGATTTTCACATTGGGAAACTTTTGAGAATCTCCTGTTTAAATATAAAATATGGAAGTCATGAACGCAGGTTGGGTTATAGTTTCCACACTTGAACATGGTCATGAACGCGGAAAGAATGAAAGAAAATTCATGCACTTAAATTTCAAGGACAATGCAATTCTCCTTACTTTTCATATGCTTCCAAAAAAGGCATAATAATAGACTTTGCAATCCTCTTTTTCATATTCTTCCGATTTAAGAAAAATGGGGATTTATAGAATTTAGGGTAAGCTTATAAGAGATTTCTAGGATAGATAACAGTGGCCAGGAATTTCAATATTTAATATGATAGATCACTCTGTGTGTAGCTATTAAAAAATTTAGATATGTGAAAATAATTTTGACAAATAAGATTTTTGTGATATTTATAATCTAAATTATTAGATTCACTATTTTAATAAATTAACTCAACAAACATATAGGTGAAAATTTTCAATCCTGCTGTAACACCCTGTTTCCCCCAGATTGTAAATATAACTAGACTGGCCAAGGACTATGGCAAACTCATAAATATGAATATGTGATGTAAATGGACCTGCAGGAAGAGGTCAATGAATGTGAATAATATTTTGAATTTATTGCAGACTGCTGAGAGGAGATGTGCAGAAAAGAGACCACGATGGCGGTGGAAAGCACCTGAAAAGGTGGCGTTAACTTCCACCGAGAATAAAATACCGTATTTGGACTCCATTGGCCCGGAGAACCAAAAGCGGCTCGCTGGCGCTGAAATTCAATGCCTCGCAGGCTGGTAGGCGGGTGGCTTGATGAGGGATGGGATGGTGAACCGCCCATCCGTAGAGCCATCAGGCCTGATCGGCGCAAGGGTAATCGTGCCACACGCAACCTCGCGAGAGGATAAGGCGTATGGCAGAGACGATTGAAAGCACGGACGCGAGGGGGAACTCTGGCAATTACGCAGAGTGAGTGATAGCAGAGAGGAAGGACTGCAACCTTCGCTCCTGGTCACTGGAAGACAGAGAGACGTAGTCTCAGAGCATCGTGGTCTTAGCTCGGGGGTGGCTAGTGGTAAATCCTTTGGGAGTCGCTGAGCCTACGGTTGGGTGGAAACGAGCACCCCTCTCAGTAGTCGTACCCACTTCGGGTGTTATTTATGATAAGTATTTTTATGTATTGCATCTTGAAATTCATATACTGATATACATATATACTCACAACACTGTGAGATTATGAATGATTTTAGTGTAAGAATGTCTGTGAATGTTTTGATAATAACTAATGGACCTATGCTTGTAATAGAGGAAGCCATGCACGACTCACGTCAATAAAAAATAATCTAATCATGCCCAGGTTGAACTAAGTCAGGTATCCAGTCCGTTCTCGGGAAATTGTTTCCCTTATCTGTATCCAGGAATGGCCTAAATAGACCTCTTCACGGAGATTTCCCTTCTCAGAAAGGTTTACCAAGAACCCGAAAAAAGGGCCTGAATGTGCAAGTATTAGCAACCCCATGCGAAGAGGAATGACCCTCTTGAAATCCAGAAGTAGCAGCGTAAGGATAAGTATTGATCAATGGATGAGATCCTGTCGGGAAATCTGCGGTCATTCACGACCGTTAAATCAAAGGAATGAATGAGGGTGTAAATTGCCTTAAGCCTTTTTCCCTTATCTTCGTGAATAGCGAGGAAATCCGAATCCTAGAACCCCAGACTCCATGAGAACATCTGGACCGTTGGTTTGTCCATGTCCAAAGAGCAGTGGGAAAGGGCACGGCGTCGAGACCGATCTGAACCGTTAGATCTTAGCTAGGACGCCCGACAGTCGCTAGATCTATAGGGAGATAAACGAGGGTTAAGCCCACGTGAATAGGGACAAAGAGGATCCGAGCCGTCCATCTGGGGAGGACAGGTGGTAGATATCGAGGAGATATCGCAAACTCGGGAGCTTGTAGGATGAATGCCCAATTATTTGGTGTTAAAAGTCGCGAGACACGAGGTCGCGAAGTAGCGAGAGGCTGTGAGCCGTCCATCTGGGGAGGACAGGTGGCATAGATCGAGAAGATCTCACGAACTTGGGAGCTCGCAGGATGAACGCCCAAGTATTTGGCGTTAAAAGTCGCGAGACACGAGGTCGCGAAGCAGCGAAGTAGCGAGAGGCTGTGAGCCGTCCATATGGGGAGGACAGNTGACGTTAAAAGTCGTGAGACACGAGGTCGCGAAGCAGCGAATTAGCGAGAGGCTGTGAGCCGTCCATCTGGGGAGGACAGGTGGCAGAGATCGAGAAGATCTCGCGAACTCAAGAGCTCGCAGGGTGAACGCCCAAGTATTTGGAGTTAAAAGTCGCGAGACACGAGGTCGTGAAGCAACGAAGTAGCGAGAGGCTGTGAGTCATCCATCTGGGGAGGACAGGTGGAAGAGATCGAGAGATCTCGCGAACTCGGGAGTTCGCAGGGTGAGAGCCCAAGTATTGCGCATTCAAAGACACGAGGATGCGAGAAGCGAGAAGGTAATAACCGTTGGATCTGGATCATGGGAAGACCGTTGGATCCGCACGTAGGATCGTGTATCGGAGCCTCGCGAGAAAAGGCCCGAGAATTTGGCCAAAGGAATCCCGAGGTTGCGAGTAGCGAAATCCTTCGGGGAAAAGTCAACGAGTTGACTGATCTTCGAATCTCGGGGATCCGAGAACCCAGTGTTCAACCTTTGAACTCGGGAATTCACGAGTTCCGATTCCCCGATAAATCAAGGAAAGGGGATCGCGCGAAGAAAACTGTGGGAGCAGATGTCCCGATAGGGAAATAGAAGAACCTCAGAGTTCTTCAGGCGAGAAGAAGAAGACCCTGTGAGCGGACGTACCCGTGGTTGGCGCACCTGCGTCAGGTGGGACGTAAGACTACGGTTATGTACAGAGAATCGGGTAGGTAAATAGAAGACCTGTGATTCGGGGATTGACATTCTGCTGCTACAAGCTCTGGGGAGTCTCATTATTGAGAATTCAACCAAAAATTTTGATTGATGGTAGTGGGTATGTTACACCTGCCAAGAAATTTTAATTGGGTTATATCAACTCAACAAATAAGTAATTTAAATTGCATTATACCAACTCAACAAACACTAGCTGAAAATTTTCAATTTTGAATTTTTTTTTTTTTCTAAGAATGCACATGCAGTAAAAAACTATGCATATTCCTAGGATGCAAGCTCATCTCTTTTATAATGCATCATTTAAAATCATACATCACTCTTGAGCCTTTTATAAAGAGAATATTCAACACTAAAATCTTCAAGCCTAGTGACTTGGTTTCCTACCCACTTTGTGGTCAATGCTCCAAACCCATCTCTCCTGTGCAAAACATGTTAATGGTGTTCATAATCCACTAGGATCTTTCTAATGATGCTATACATGCCCCAATGGTGGTGGTGGTCTCAGGTGTAATGCTATGAGGCTTGGTTCATGGCACTTGAGCTAAGAAACTTCGTTTAAGAATTAAGATCCTTTTTTTTCTTTCAACCATAGTAAAGGGTTTAAGATCCAATATTGATTTGCAAAACATACTAATAATGCCCATACTTAGGAGGAATGCTACATAAGAAGTAGTTCCCTACAAACTAAAGATGCACAAGCTTCACATGATACTTCAAATTAAGTGATAATGCTAGTGACAAATAATTTCTATATATATGAAGGACCTCTAGGTTCCTTAAATTTGAGATATTAGAGGTGAGGTTTGTAATGAAGAATGAAAAATTTATTGGATATATTGAGTTGAGTAAAAGTAAACTCACAAATTTGTTCCTTGACTCGAGAATGGACTTGAAATATTCATGGTGAAGAGATTTAGATCCACTACTTAACTATTATGATAACACTAGATACTTACCATAAGCAATGGGTAATGGGATTGGAGGTTCTTCAAGTGTCTAGCAAATTATTAGAATCAAACATTTTCTTTCATTGAATTCGTTACTGTAAAATCTCCATAAAATAAAAAATTATGAAGATAAGTTGATGGATAGAAAAACAAGGTATGTCTATGAAAAACAAGGTATATCTATGAAAAACAATTATTTACAAGGCAAGAATTTGCAGCTTCATCCTCAATGAAAATATTGTTATTGTCATTAAAGGGCGTACACTCATCGTCTCTGTCATTGCATACACATGTTACGTTTAATATGCACACGAAGCACTTAAACACAAATAGAATGGTTACACTATACAGTTTGAATGTAGTTGCCAAACTTTAGCATTGAACATGGTCATGATTCATATCCCAAGAAGAATGAGAGAAATTAATATCCAAGTTGTTTTTATTATTCAAAATATAAATGTGATTGTTTTTTATATTTTCCCTTATTAGTCCTTGCCGTAAGGCGGAGGACTATAGCAATGAGTTACCCATTTACCGCCTATTAGTTCTTGGTTTGAATTTAAAATTTTCTTGATTTGCAATGTTGAATTCAGTGAAATTTCATTAATAATTATTTTGAGATTAAAATAAATAATTTTTTTATTTTTATTTTTCTGCTATATTGATTTTCAACTTCATAGTGTTATTATTGCTGAATGGTCACGTACATTAATTTTTTAATCTGATTTTGATCCTGACAACTCTGCATCCCTATGACAACTCTGTGTCACCTTGAGAGTGCAGCCACCGCCTCCACTGCATTGACAACACTGTTATTAAGTTATATAAATTTAAATTAAAAAATAATAACAAAATTGTAATTTTATAATATTTTTTTGTTTTACAACCAAACAAACATAAATATGCCAAATTTCAGTATTAAATGTTTGCCCTCATGAATGGTGGCCTTAACCCATTATATATTTGGATTATAGGAGGGCCAACTACAAAATAAATAGTTAACTTTGTTAGTTTTGAGTAGACCTGCTCATGTCGAATTAGATTAAAATGAGTAGACCTTCTCTGTTTGGCCATTTTCGTTCAATTTCTAGACGAATAGTTGAATTTTTTAATATGATAATATTTTTCAAAATTAACGGAGATTGAGAGGTTTTGAGATATTCGTGGAAAATGAAATTATATGCTTAGAGCCAAAAACATAAATTTATTACGAGGAATGAAGAATTCTACAGCCTTTTAACATTGTCTTTTAAACATTTAGTTTTTAGATTACTTAAATTTTTTTTTTTTTTAAATTACTTTTAAAAAAAATAAAATCACAGAATTTATATTTACAGCCTTTTAACATTGGCTTTTAAACATTTAGTTTTTAAATTACTTAAAAAAAATAATAGTTTTTAAATTACTTAAAAAAAATTAAAATCACAGAATTTATATTTATAAAACACGTAAAGTTGATTGTAACTGTGAGATTTAATATAGTAGCCCAGAGAGATTTGCCTTGCGAGTTTGAAAACCGATCAATTATTTCCATTCTTTAAAAATTTAAAATTTATGTATGACATAATTCGAAAATTTATGTATCTAAAACAAGTAAAGTTTATCTTTTTAGCTTCATATATTAATTCTGATACTAAAATGGAGTTGAATAATTATATAATTTAAATACAGTAATAATTATATATAAATTCAAAATATATATAAATTTTAAATATTCTATATATATAAATTATATATATAAATTTTAAATATTATATATATATAAATTATATATATAAATATTCATAGAACATAATATTTAAATGCAAAATGACTAAGCATACCTACTTAGATCCATAGTTGAAGGTCATTTAAGTATTGAGGGAGGAGGCTTGTTATTCCTACATTCTAACTTCTCATAAACTAATTTGTTTGTCTTTGTGACATGGCTTGTTGTCACTATGGTGTGAAATGTTGAATAAGAACAAAGGCCGCCAAGTAGCTCCATGTTCATATTGTAGGGAGATTTACTCAAAATCTTTAGCAATTGTTATGTAATGTGGTATTTTTTTGTGAATCTTCTTAAATTGTAATATGCAAAGACAAACTTATACATTTTTATACTATGAGCAAGTTTGTGAACATTTAATATGATTCTTTTTCACAGGGTAAAGCCCTTAAACTCAAAGAAGCATCCAATCATAGTGAAACTCAATAGATCAAGGAAGATGGTCTCTTCACAATACTTTGTTTAATGTAATGGAGAGAGTGTAGTACTAACAACACAAAGACAGTACCTACAACTAAGCAAACTTGGATTAGGTACATAATCATAATGAGCTTTTCAAAGTTGCAAAACAACATATAATGTGGACAATAAAAAGTTTCATGTCTTAAAGTTGGATAATTTGCTATCAAACCTTTGGCATATACATTGACAAGTTAGAAGATTGCTTGGAAGAAGCAGGTTTCTTCGGCCCTACTCTCATTGGTATAGTCATCAATCTTCTTCTTTATGCTGATGATATCGTTCTTATGATGAGGAGTCCCCACGATCTTGAAAACCAACTAAGAATCCTCAAGGATTTTTGCTCCAATATGGGTATGACTGTTAACACTGACAAGACTAAGATCATGATCATTAAATCCAATAAGATCACTCATGATACCTTTGTATATGATAACAAAAGATGGTTGGGAAAATACAGTGGATGGATTTGAGAAAGCTACTGTAATTGCATAGGGACATATCCTTTTCATGCGCATTGACACAATTTTTCCAAGATTTAGGCCTTGATTGACTTAAGGTATAATAAGTATTTGTTCACAAAGGCCTCTTAATACTCCCAATGTGCTTCGCCTTCTCTACAATGAATGATGGCTTACATTTCTCTTTGTCCTTTCAGTTCTTCCCATAAATTTGGATCCACATAATAGCTTTATGAGGGGTTTGGAATATACTTACTTGCATGTCTGAAAAAATTCTCTGGATATAGGAAAAGGAGACACTAATTCTCTCCGTGGTCTCTTTAACGTACCCTCCTCACATTTTAATGATGACGAACCTCCTATTGTTACAAGCCTTTGGCGATGCATGAGTTCCCTACAATTGAGTGGGGTTGGCTGGTTCACCTCCAAGGGAAAAGGATCTGACCCTCTTAGGAAACAATATTAATAATGCGGGATGGTAAGCATCCCAACCTCCATAAGAGGATGATTCCCTTTTCATAAACTTTTTTCCACCTTTAGAAAGGCCCTTCTCTGCATTCAGAGAAGTTGAAAGGATTCTTGGATGCTGCTACCAAAGAACCCAATGCCAAAACCAAAACAAAGGAAAAATTCCCACACGTAATGTCTGATGCTTGGGGAAAAATGGGGATCATGGAACGCTATGATTAACTGCTCTAAAAATATATATTGCTCAAGAAAGGCATCATCCAACTCTTTCAACTGTTTCACCTGGTTGATGACCTGTGCAAACCCCTACCCAAATCAAAATTCTTCAAATTTTTGTCCAATAACAATTGAAAACATCATTTCCAAGTGGTTAAATCAAAGCACTTTTAGTGCTAAGAGTGGGGTTTGAAACCTTGTAGCTGAAAAGTTGTCACTTTAATCAGTTGGGTTGTCTAGCTTGTTTGTGAGAGCCAAATTACACCTTGCACCCTCATAACACCTTGAATATATGGTGTTCCTTGGAGGTATGAAAATTCTTAGTATGGAACTGCACATATAGAAATCCATGACCAATCAAAGCTCGGAGAAAATGGACACCGCTAGAAGTGAAAAAAATGAATGGGGTTGTGAATTGGGTTTTGTGTTATTGAGGAATGTTGGAAGATGTGAATTCAGATAAAATGTGTTGCTGATCTATCACTCTCATGGTGGGAATGAACAAAATAACCTACCCAATCTAGATTTCTGTAAAGCTTGTTCGCCTCACCAATTGGAAAATATGTCATATTGGTATTGACATTTGTAATATAGCAAACATGCCATATTGGTATTGACATTTGTAATATAACAGTGAAATTTCATACAACTGGTTGAATGGTTGGTTTTTCAGTGATTGCTTTACCTTTTACCTATACATCTGGTTGAATGGTAGGTTTATCACTTTATCTTTTACATACAAATAAAATGTTTGATGGGAAAGTGATATGCAGGTGCATCAAGTCTGCCACCGGTTCCTACTCATACGATTCCGACAAATTTGACTTCTGACGGATTACAATATAACCAAATTTGACCCAGGGTTCGAGTCTCTAAGACACCTGAGTAACCTGAGAAACACAACATTGGAGAGCAACCATGATAGAAGAAATCCAGTGTATGTAAAGCACTTTCACGAATTTTTGATGGGGATGGATCTGAAGTTAGTCATGGGAAAACTAACAAAAAATATTCTCAAGGCCTTACCACCATGCAACCCTCACCTAGAGTTGGAGAAAACCAAGTGTGAACAAAAAGGTAGAGGATTTCATGGCGAAAACCAAGAAGAAATTGGAGGAAGAGAGGTTAATGTCCATGAAGAGGGTAGAGAGCATGCTAAACATAGGCCCCTACAAAAAAAATTGAAATCCTTCCATCCTATTTTATAGTATTTTGAAACCATTTATTATATTTTAGATTTTACTGTATTATCATCTATATATATTATTGTTTGTATGTTTCAAAATTAAGTTTTATTAAAGGTGGTGCGTGCAATAATATATCAATTGGAATTTTCATATTTTTATTTTGAAGGGCATTTTCTTACTTGTAAAAAAAAATAGTAATATTTATGAAGGGCATTTTAAATTGGTAATATTATTGAAGGGCATTTTCTTACTTGTAAAAACAAAATTGGTAATATTCATTATGTGATGACAGTTTGTGAAAATATGTGTTTTAATTGGTTCCATGTGATTACAGTTTGTGCAAATATGTGTTTTAATCGGTGCCATGTACATACAATGTTTTTGTTTAAATGGTACCATGTAATAACTATGTTTTATTGCATATCCGTTGTGTCTATTTGGAATATCTTAATCCAAATCTTAAAGATTTAAAGATTTGTGTTGGTTGTGACATATCTTAATGCAAATCACATAAATCATATAAATGTACAATATTTTTTTTTATATATTTTCATTTATATAGTTTTAAACTTGTTCGATAGAGACTAAGCTGCCATGCAATGCCTAGCTTTCAAATTTGTCAATTTTAGTTTTTGAGGTTGACAATTTTGCATTTGTATTTGATTGGGTATTTTAAGTTCTCAAAGGTTCTCATTGGGATTGTCTCTCCTCTATAGTTTATAGTTCAAAGGATATATTATGGTTTATAGGAACTATTAATTTAATAAAAACCCTAATAAAAATCTATCCTTCTCCATTTTCATGCAGAAACTATATTATTTATATAATGTTACAAAATATTATTATCTAGCTTATGAAGTTTCAATGAGTTTGAAAAGTGTGTGAAATCTGTATTACCTCACACGTTTCTACGAGTCTGGAAAGTGTGTGAAATTTGTATGACCTCACAATGTATTTGAATGTGAAATGTGTGAGTATTATACTAACTATGTATTCATAAATGAATGGATCAAAGACAACGTTTTTCAACATTAACACCAACACTGACTAAATTTAATTTCTTCCAATAATACATGAGATACAAACCATTAATACATTGTAAGGGTGGGGTGATATGTCCATCTCTTTCGGGAAGATATATGCAACCATTAAATGTGTATGAAATTTGGAAAGTGTTTTTGCAAATTAACTCTAAAATCCTTTGTACTATTCAAGCTCTTTAGATTCATGACTTTTTGACATGAGGTAGTGTTGTATATGATGTGTATACATAAATCATAGTACAACAAATAAATATGAATTCCAAGTTAAGTAGTCAATGTCCCTTAAAAAGCTATTAATATTCTCATTTTCAAATTTCAAACATGCTTGGTAGGGACTACGCTGCCTTGCAACACTTGTTCAAATTATCCAAACTATAAAATTTGCAATTTTATTTTTAAATATTTTTATGTTTCATGAAAAGACCATTTCTATAATTTGGTGTATATATAGATTTTGCAATTTTCTTTTCAAAAATTATTTTATTGAAAAACAAATTATATCATCTAACAAATCAATTATTTTAGAGAGATTACTTCAAGAGGAAGATGTAATAGAGTAACATATTTATATTTCTTTAAGGTGTCAATATTATTTGACAATGATATGTCATTCATATTAATAATCAATTTGGAATGGAATAAAATTAATTTATTATAATTATTGTATTTATTTTCATTAATACATTGTTTTTGGCCACATAATTTATCAAATGGTTTTTTTTTATTATAGAATTTTTGATGTGAAAGCATAAATTATGGAAGGAGTGAATTTCTTTAAAATCTTTTACCAAAATCATGTAAAGTGTTATAATATAATTCAAACTCCACGTGTTAATGACAATGATACATGGAACATATAATGATAGACCTGCCATACCATGGTTTAAGTTTCACAGATAATGATAGACAACTCTATTAAAGAGAATGATTACTTAAGGAAAAGGGAAGCCAACCAAGCGAGAATTGGAGCGTGGAAATAAGAAGGACATTAGCAAAAAAAGGGAACTCGAAGAGGTAATTTTCTTGAATATCGGAGGACAAAGAAGCCATTGAACCTCTCCATCTTAAGCAAAATATTGTCCATGAGTGCAAAATGGCCCATATCAATAGGAATAGGGCCAATGAGTCCATTGGTGTGAAAATAACTTGCATATGAATTTTTCAAATCGCCAAGCTTCGAAGGAAAAGGGCTAATGAGGCCAATAGTATACATGTAAATTCTAGATACATTGAGATAGTTCATATTGGGAATCCTAGTGATTTCCATTGGGATGGAACCATTTAACTTGCTTTGACTAAGATAAATGGTTATCATAACACTCTACACTTGCTAATTTCCCTTTCACTGAAATTGACCTTAGAATTATTCCTCAATCGACCA
Source organism: Picea sitchensis (assembly GCA_010110895.2). Taxonomy (NCBI): domain Eukaryota; kingdom Viridiplantae; phylum Streptophyta; class Pinopsida; order Pinales; family Pinaceae; genus Picea; species Picea sitchensis. The sequence continues at coordinate 96,169 of SNQJ01S0071702.1, read as the reverse complement.
ATCTTTGGTAAAACATTACATATTAATTGATTTTAATTGATTGGAAGTCTCTACAAGGAAGTTAAGTTACCGATGGATGAAGGAAGAGATCCACTTCTAGGCACTCACACAAACTTGATGGAAAAAAAAGTGGCAACAGGGTGAGCACAGATGCGCTCCCACAAGAATATGAGCACATTCCTAAGAATGCGCATGTGTTCTTAGGGAGACAAGCTTGGAAAACCCCAAACCACCACCAAGGATGCCAACTCGGCTCGTCAACAAGAACACACATTATTTCTTAAGAATTCACACACATTCTTAAGAACGTGCATGCAGTCTAGGAACGTGTGTGCATTCCTGTTGGGCCTGATTAAAAGGGATCACGAGCACCATTTTTCCTCATTATATTGACCACGTGGCGCGTTTTAAGGGTTATTGAGAAAAATGAAGCACCAATATTTCTTGACGAGGTGTACACATGATTCTGATGTCATCTTCAAGGTATTCCAGGTATTTATTCGCATGCAATTTCATGTTTTTTGAATTTCCTAAATTATTTAAATGCTTAAAAATGAACCTAATTTATATAAATTGCATTAATAAAGTGAAACACACATAATTAACATGGAACCTGGAGAAAATGAGAACCTAAAACCACTACATGAAGGCACACCAAACCCCAACCCATAGCCAACAAATGTAAACATGAAAATTGATGAAGGATTGAGGTTTATTAAACCTATTGTCCAAGACTTATGGAGTACTAGAGAGCCTGCCCGATTGTCATTAGCTACTTCATTGAAAACCATTTTATTTTCCATTGCAAGTACCCAAGGGAAGTTAACCAATATTGTTGATTATAGGGATAAGATGTTTGAATATTTCAGGACTCGCCTAGATAAAAATAAAGTGAGAGACTTGAACATTAAAAAACAAGAATTGATGTCATTATTCATTGATCCTATAACCAAACTACAACCACCAGTCACAAAGAGACACATTTGTATGGACTGGTGCACCTACCAAAAATTTAAGGATAATTGGATGGATATGTGGCTTATTGTTTTTGACAAACCTCCTTGTAATAGTAGGGAGGTTCCTCTATATTACCTTAGGAAATTATGGGAAAAGTTTATGTTGGGTCACCATGTCAACTACTTTGATATTGGAGAATTCCAGAAGGTGGGTCGTGGGTTTGCACATGATAAATAATTCTAGGCATGAACTATTTCTAGGTTCTTGTCCTCCTAAGCAAAGGCCTAAACCCGTTGTTCAACATCATCCCACCGCATAAGCCATTACTATAGATTTTAACCTTGTGCAATATTTATTGCAAATAAATTTTCAGTAAAAGAACAAAAAAAATACAATGAAAAATACAAACATTACATAGAGATTTTCCCCTTGGAAACCCAAACCAGGAAAACCAACATATTCTATATTCATTCATAGTGATACATTGTTTACAATACAATATACATATAAGAGCCAACGACATCCAAAACCCTAACTCGATGACCTGGATTAGTCAACAATCCTAATTCCTTAACCGGAAATAGAAAACCATAAAAAAAAACCATGTGCCAAAAAAATTCCCAACAATGGACATCAAAATCGAGGCAACATGAAAAATGAGGCAAATATGCGACATGTTTCCCGAGGCAAAGAATATAACACATACCCAACATTCTCCCACTTGTTGTTTTCTTTGCATACAAGGGGTTACAGAGTTAAGTAGTCAACAATCCAGGGCAACAATGCCCATGGATCCTCTACACCAAGAGAACTTCTCAGTGCTCATAGATTTTGTTAATGAATCTGCAACATTCTTCAAAGTGTCCACCTTCATCAACAATACTTTGTTTTCTTCAACCATGTCTCTCACAAAGTGATATTGAATATCAATATGCTTTGTCTTTGAATGATAAGCTGGGTTCTTCTCCAGAAAAATTGTACTCTGACTGTCACAATCTATCCTTATAGCCTGTTGTACCAACTCAATACCTGAACACAATCTTTGTGACCATACTGCTTCCTTACTTTCATGAGTGGCTTCCATGTATTCAACTTCTGTAGTTGAAAGTGCCACTACATCCTGTCTTTTTCTCATCCAACTTATTGCTCCTCCAAACAGGTTAAACACATACCCACTTGTAGATCTCCTACGATCCAGATCTCCAGCCTAGTCTGTATCTACAAATCCATGTTTATCCAACAGTCTGTCTAATCTCGGTCTTCCTTGGTAGAAAAATCCATATCTAGCAGTGCCACACAAATACTTGAAAACCCTTTTTACTATTTTCCAATGCGCCTTCCCTAGTTTTGACATATACCTGCTCAAAACGCGCACTGCATGTGCAATGTTTGGTCTAGTATAGACCATTGCATACATCAAACTTTCAACTGCACTCGCATATGGAAGACGAGACATGTCCTCCTCCTCTTCCTGTGTCTTGGGACACTGATCCACAGATAAATTTACACCAACATGAATATGAACCTTGACCGGTTTACATTCCTGCATATTAAACCTCTTCAATATTGTCTCGACATATTTTCTCTGATTTAACTAGAGTTTCCTCTTTTTCTGATCTCTTTCAATTTCCATGCGCAAAATGAAATTTGAAGCACTGATATCCTTCTTGTAAAATTTAGAGGATAACTGAGTTTTCACATCCTGGATAATCTCCTTGTTGTTTCCTATCAACAACATGTCATCCACATACAATACCAAATAAATCAAATGATCACTAATTAATTTAAAATACACACAATGATTCTCTTTTCTTCTTGTGAATCCAAGTCCCAACATATAAGTATCAAATTTTTGATACCACATCCTTGGTGATTGTTTCAAACCATACAAGGACTTTTTCAACTTGCATACCAACTCCTTCTTTCCCTTAACAACAAATCCTTATGGATTCTTCATATAGATTTCTTCTTCCAGATCCCCATGTAGGAATGTTGTCTTCATATCCATCTGTTCTACTTCAAAATCAAATGTAGAAACAACAAATAAAAAAAATCTTATAGAGGTTAACACGGAAATAAGAGAAAAAATCTCACTAAAATCAATTCCCTCAACCTGGGAATAACCCTTTGCTACTAACCGAGCTTTGTATTTCTCCACTTTTCCTTCTGCATTCGGCTTCTCTCTAAATACCCATTTGCTACCAATGGGATTTCTTCCAGTCGGCAACTCCACTAGATCCCAAGTCTCATTCTTATCCAAAGATGCCATTTCTTCGTCCATGGCCTTTTTCCAGAGATTTCCATCCTCTGAATCCACTGCCTCCCTAACAGTTCTAGGATCATCATCAGTAATAAACAAAGAAAAATTTGAACGAAAATCATATGGAGTATACCTTTCCAGTAGCCTTATTTCTCGAACCGATCTCCTCAATACTGGAGTATGAGGATCTTCTTCTTCTAATTCTTGTTCTTCTCTAGAGTCTGATTCATCATCCTTTAAATCAAACTCCATTTTCTCTGGTTCTTCCTTACTTGGTATGAATTCCTGTTTAACAACATTATTCATTTCTCTAAATACCACATCTCAACTATACACTACCTTCTTAGTTTCTGGGTTCCAAGGATTAAAACCTTTGAGACCATCTTTATATCCAATAAATATACACTTTTTAGCCTTCTTATCTAGCTTACTTCTGTTTTCCTTTGGAACATGAACATATGCATCACAACCAAATACCTTGATATGTGTGAGAGAAGGTTTATTACCAGTCCATACCTCTTATGGAGTCTTGTCATCCAACACTGATGAGGGTGATCTGTTGACTAGGTACATGCAATACCCACTACCTCTTCCCAAAATTCTTTCCCTAACTCGACACCACTGAGCATGCACATTTCTTTTTCCATTAGCGTCCTGTTCATCCTTTCTGCAACTCCATTCTCCTGAGGTGTATATGGAGTAATGTTATGCCTTTCTATACCACACTTCTTACATAATTCTTCAAATTCATTCCCGCAAAACTCTCTGCCATTATCTGTCCTCAACACCTTAATTCTTTTCTCTGTTTGATTCTCAACAAGAGCCTTAAACTCTTTAAACATGTCAAAGACTTCATATTTCTTCATGAGGAAATATATCCAAGTATTCCTTGATAATTCATCTATAAATGAGACATAGTACACAAATTTTCCCAATGATGGGACCGGCACAAGTCCAAAAACATCACTGTGAACTAGCTGTAAAATTCCTTCTTCCCTCGTTGCATCAGAGGGGAATCTTACCCGATTCTGCTTCCCATATACACAATGTTCACATAAATCAAAATCCAAGGAGAAGTTAGTCATACCTTCAACCATACCTTTACCATGTAGTAGTCGAAGACCCTTCTCTCCGATATGCCCAGTCTTTGATGCCATAGCATAACCTTTTCTCCATAGACTGTAGGAGTTCTTTCTTCTTCAAATCCAATATCAAGAACAATGGAACTATTACACCCATAAATAATTGCGCTTCCTTGTAGCTTATATAGAGTTCCAAACTGAAATGCCTTCAACAACACCATTGCTCCTTGAACCATCCCACAGGTTTCCTTTTCAAATATTGTTTTTACCCCTGCATCGTCCATTTTGCTTACAAAAATCAAATTTTTGGCAAATTCTGGGATCTATAGAACACCAGATAGTGTTATAATCTTTCCATCTACAAGCCTTGTAAATTCTAACCTTGTACAATATCTACTGCAAATAGATATTCAGAAAAAGAACAGAAAATATACAATGGCAAATACAAACATTACACATATATTTTTCCCCTGGAAACTCAAACCAGGAAAACCATCATATTCTATATTATTCATCATGTTACAATGTTTACAATAAAAAATACATATAGGAGCCAACAACATCCAAAACCCTAACCCAATGACCTGGATTAGTCCAAAACCCTAATTCCTTAATCAGAAATAGAAAACCATCGGCAAAGAAACCATGTGCCGAAAAACCACCTAAATATAATGCGGTCTCGAGGCAGAAAA
>SNQJ01S0071702.1:62869-86648 GCA_010110895.2 Picea sitchensis | reverse complement strand
CTGGTTTTCCCGGTTTGGGTTTCCAGGTGAAAAATATCTGTGTAATGTTTGTATTTGCCATTGTATCTTTTCTGTTCTTTTTTAAATATCAGTTTGCAGTAGATATTGTACAAGGTTAGAATTTACAACAATCATGTCACTCCTGAATCACAAGAGTGTTGCTCACTCCATCAACCAAATCAACCAAACTGACCCACATCATAGAAGCCATACCTAGAATGCCATACGAGTGTCTCAGTGATAGATCTGAGGCCATAGAATGCAGATCTGGAACCTGCCTCATCATCCAAGAGCTTGGCACCAGCTCAAACAAAAATATCCATGATTTTATCTACTCCACTCTCCCTGTACACAGTTAGCCCGCGTGTACACGTACCCTATACATAGACAACTTGCGTGGACATTAGAAAATAAGGTTTCTGTGAATCTGAAACTTTTGCCGTCAAGATCTCCGACATTGCCGAAACTTTGATGATTTCATGAGATCGTACTCTCGCTCTCTTCTTCAGAATAGATCTTCAATCATGCTCAAGAGATCCACATCAATAAGATGCTCTTACAAGAAGCTCTCCATCAATGCTCCACAATATATTCACAAGAAGCTCTCCATTGATCCACACGTATTCTCACCAAAAATGTGTATTCTACAAGAGATCGTAGCTTCTTATTTATACTTTCATCTTCTAGGTCACTTAAACCATTTTTAGGTTACTTAACCCATTTCTAGGTCACTTAACCTATTTCTAGGTCACTTAACCTATTTTACTTATTTTAGGGTTAACCACTTTCCATGAATAGAAAGTTCTCGAATACTTTATCATTTAAATATTCCTTCTTGATTTTGTCACTTTACTTTATCATTTAAATAATCCATCTTTAATTTGTCACTTTACTTTATCATTTAAATAATGATTTCTTCTTTTCAAGCACTTTTACTTCTTTGACCTTTTGGTGCTTCAAGCCATCATATGGGGGTCTTCCAGCTTCATATGGCCATAACTCTCAAACCGTGAGGAGTTATGTGACATTCCACATACTACCAGAAATGGCATGACAAGCACTATCCATCTAGGATAGTTTCACCAACAAATTCATTGATCTTCATCTCATTATTCCACATACAAGCATGGGTCCTCCAATCATTCTTCTAGGATAACTCATTCCATAAAGTGTCTTCCTGTGAGGGATTTCACCATAAGGGGATCACTTTGGAGTTCATCCATTTGTGCACCTTATCAACCATGATAAGACACTAATGATTCATCTTTGCATTGATTAGTTTCCACTTGGACATATATCATTCTCATCAAGGGCATCATATCAATAAATTACTTGATATCAATAAATGACATCAATCAAACAAAACCATTTACATCAATGACATATGATCCAACAATCTCCCAAATAATCAAACCATTTGCATCAATGACAAACCATTGGCATCAATGACAAACCATTGGCATCAATGACAACATGATCCAACAGTCTTGATGACCAAACCAACATTGGATTGACCTTGTTTAATACTATCTTAGCAACTGTTAGTACTCGTGATGAACTTAAAAACTCTTGGGAATTAATTACTGGGGACATAAACATATGTGAACACTGGGAAGCTAGGAAAAGGAAACCCAGAAATCAACAATAACCTTATTATTCCTACCTATTCGATATTTTATTTCATGTTCTTTAACCCTTGAATTTCTCGAAGGAGAAGAGGGTTGTCCCCTGAACCTACCTCTATCTATGAAATAGGAAGGCGGAAAATTGTCTTATCAACACAATTAAGTTCTCTTAGGTGAAACTTATCTGATTCTTCTAGTGCATCCCCATCGCCCATACCTATCACTTTCAACATGACATCTACGGGTAGTGGTAATGGCATCTGAGGTCCCTCCTCATCGCAACCTTCTGCTTCATTCATGATTGGTAGTATCTATAGTCATCAAATACTTATTCAATCCACTACCAATCCTTCTAAGGTCATTAAAAAATATGCACTTTTCCAATTTGAGGAAGATGCTACAACCACCCCATCGCACATATCTTCCCCCTTGAATCTCGCACCAACCACCCACCCATTACCAAAATTCAAGTATCATTTACCTAGGTTCTCAGGAAACGGTACCATTTCTATAAATGAACCCCTAGTGGCATTTTATAATTCTTTTCACAACATAGGGGATAATGATAACGAAACTTGCATGCGTTTATTTGTCAATTCCCTTGAAGGGAAAGCTGCAACAAATGTTTTTGACCTCCCTCCCAAAATCCTTTCAACTTGGGAAGAATTGGTTTATTGGTTCAAATCAACTTATGGATAGCTCAAGAGTCCAGTTGATCAGTTAAGGGAATACACCAATATTTCTTATAAGGATGGTGAAACCATTAAATATTTTAACCTTTGTTTCACCAAACTATATAATCAAATTACCTAACTAATCCATCCTCAAAATCAAGCTGCTTTCATGCATTATTATAATGCATTACCTTCTCCGTATCATCATAGAATTGAAGTGAAGGCTATCGAAAATATCGGTTATGCCCTTCAGGCTTGCCTATAATATGAAGAGCAACTTGAAAGAACGGGTCTTCCTAAGGGAGACTTGGTCAGGCAAATAGACATGTCTACCATTCTACAACTCATGCAAGATATGAACAATAGGATGTAAGCTTATGAACGGAAAGAAATTTCTTCTTCCTATCCCCATGGGGCTTCTTCTTCTTCCTTAGCTCCTTTTAGAAACATGAATGAAAACACTTTTCAACCGAAGGCCATAATGACTCACAGTTGGTGTAATTTTTGTGAAGAAAATCATGATGAGAATACCTGCGAGGTTAAAAAGAATGCTAGAGATAAGATCTTTGGAAAAATGACTGATACTATGATCGTTGTTTTAGATTGGGAGGAACTAGAGGATGTTATGTTAATAAATACAAGGAAGAAATCTTACACTGCCAAGGGAAAACTTGATATTCCCCGCACTTCTTCTTCCCTAAGCGTATCTTCTCAAAGTGTTGATACACAAGCTGTCATAACTTCAAGTGATCAAGGAGTATCTTCTCTTCTTCCCTCTTATAAGTACAATATCCTTAACCAATTGGCTAATATCAAAGCTAATGCTACCCTTTTGGACATGGTTTCCTTCCTAGAACAAAATAAGCATATTAAGAACTTTATGGAAGGAAAGATTTCTACCATAGCCAATCTATTTGAAGAGTCAAAGGAAGAGGACTCAACCGTAAATAAGATAGGTGTAAATAATTTTAGGAACCATGTAAAAAAACACTCTTTCTACATTTAAGTAAAAATCATGGATAAAATACCTCATAGTTTCCTAATTGATGGCGGGTCTGGTCTAAATGTGATGTCGAAAATTATCATGGAAGAGCTTGGCTTATCTTGCACTAACGAAAATTCTAGAAGCATTCTCTCTTATAACAGTTTGAAACAATCAACTATAGCTGAAATAAAGAATGTAACCTTAGTTTTGTGCACACATCCCGAGATAAGAACAACCCTCAACATCCAAGTAATTGATATGTCAGTGATTAACAACTCAATTATTTTGGGAAGGGATTGGCGAACCTTAACTAGTGGATACCTTTCACTGGATAGTACATATTTGTCTGTCCCTCAGAATGGAAATAGCATTATAGTCCTTAGGGACGGAAGAATTTCACTGTATATAGAGAGCGTTCCCCAACCTAATGTAAATTATCTCGAAGAAGATTTCAGAGTGTACTCTATCTTTTCTGATGAAGGTGACACTATACTTGAACCAGTTGATTTTGATGATGGCATGTCACACATGCATTTTGATGGCTCATGCTTAAATGAAGGTAATGGAGCCGACATCATTCTATATTCTCCTATAGGTAAAATCCACAATTTCTCTTATAGGTTCGAATTTTCTTGCACCTTATTGAGGCCTTATTGTTAAGCATCGAAAATGCATATAACCTTGGTTGTAGCCAACTTACAGTTTTTGGTGATTCTGAACTTGTTGTGAATATTGTACGTAATAATTATTGACCAAGAAATAAGTTACTTAAACGTTATACTCAAGTTGTTTGGATGCTGATTTCAAATCTGTTATCATTTAACATCACTCATGTTAAGAGCGAACTTAATTCAATGGATGATAGGTTAGCTATTTTTGCAGCATCCCCTACCCGACATATTTTACCTCAAAGACCTAATTGTACGTTCCAATCTCTATATTGTCCTCACATCCTTGATAAGGTAGAATCATGGCAGGTTTTCCCGAGTGATGAAGGAATTTTCACTTTCATACAAAATGAACCATTTAAGCCCAAAGAAATCATCTCCGTTGAAGATGAAAAATTTACTAAAGGCTTGACTCCTCTTGAAAGTTCATTTTCATCAAGTGATGTAGGAAACAAAGAAACAAATAAGGAAGAGGAGTTGAAAAGGAAAGTTGGTGATACCATTTCCTTGAATATTGGGACATTCGAATATCCAAATATCATTAAATTAGGTTCCCAATGTTCTGATGAAGAGAAAGTGAAAATCACAGAATTACTCTGTGAGTTTCAAGATGTTTTTTCCTGGTCATACGAGGATCTTAGTGGTTTCAATCCCACTCTCATACAACATGCCATTCCTATGATCAAGGAAGGGGTAAAACCAATTAGGAAAAGGAAAAGACCTATTAACCCTGCGCTCGAAGCTACTATTAGGAAAGGATTGGAAAATTGAAGGCTAATATAATCTTTCCAGTTAAGTATTATGATTGGGTATCAAACCTGGTCCCTGTTTGGAAAACTACTGGCCAGATCAGATTATATGTCAATTTCCGTGCATTGAATAGAGAAAGTGTCAATGACCATTTTACGGTTCCTAATATGGAATTTATTTTACAACAGGTTGTATGGTCTCAAATGATGTCCTTACTTGACAATTTTTTTGGGTATAATCAAATCAAGGTAAAAATGACTGATATATATAAAACTACATTTACCACATGCTGGGGCACATTTGCTTATGAACAAATTCCTTTTAGATTATCTAATGCAGGTGCCACCTTTCAAAGAGATATGCAGATAGCTTTTGATGATCTAATCGGTAAGATTATCCAAGTTTATATTGATGATTTGACTGTTTATTCTAAAAAAAGGTTGGATCATTTCAGTCATCTTAGAAAAGTTCTCATGCACTGCAGAAAATTTGACATTTCTTTAAATCCTTTGAAATATATTTTCGGTGTCACGAAAGGTATGCTCCTTAGTCACATTGTTTCTGATTCAGGGATAAGTATAGATCGTGAGAGGATTACTACGATTCTGAACCTCCTTGCCCCCACCTCCAAGAAATAAGTTCAAGCTTTCATGGGCATTATTAATTTTATCCATAGATTTGTTCCTAATTTTGCTGTCATGGTTAAACCAATTCATAATATTCTGAAGTAGCATCGTTCTTTTTATTGGACAAATGAGGTCGAGAATTTTTTCATTAGGATTAATAAGGAAATCAGTTTTGCGCCGGTTTTGGTGAAACTGAATTTTGAGAAAGACTTTATCATATATACCAATGCCACAGAGGAAGCGATTTTTTCTATCCTCTTACAATGTGATGACCAAAACAATGAAAAACCTGTAGCTTACATTAGTCAAAGTCTATTAGATGATGGGATCAAATACTCTTATATTGAGAAAAAATCTTTTGCTCTTGTCAAGGCTATAGAAAAATTTCGCTATTTTATTTTGGGCAAACATACGAAGGTAAAATTCCCTTTTCTCGTTGTCAAGTTTTTTCTTTACAAACTTATCCTTCATGGAAAATTGCACATTGGATTGCCAGAATTTAGGAGCATGATTTGATGATTATGACTTTGAATACAATCAATGGACGAGACTTAGCCCTTCACTTAGCTCAACACTGTAAATCAAGTGAAGAACTTGACGACCAAGATAATCCTCTTTCAACGCTATGTTATATTGAAAATACAAATCTCTCTCTATCTAAGCATCCGTGGTGTTGGTGTAGGCCAACTTTGGGAGAAAACCAAGGAAATTTGAAGATTTGAAGACAACGCTAGAAAATAGGGGAGCATGCTGAAAATAAAGGAAAACCAACACCGGGAAAAAATAGTTACAAAGTGGAAAAACTGCTATGGAGCAGTTGGAAAGTGGACAAGCATCGACTTGGAGAATGGTTGGATCATGTGCCAACCAATATTAAGTCAAGGAGAAAGTGGACAAACCTAATCCACTTAGGGTTAGGGTTTTTGTAAGGGCGTTGTCCCTGTTTTGTATAAGTAGAATGTATTAGGACTATGAATGGGTTGGTGTGTATTGTTGAGGTTGTAGTAGGTCCTTTAGTTTAGTAGGAAGTCTTGTTGAGAGACTTTGCAATCTGTGGAGATCGGGTGTAATGAAGGAATAATTGTACAGTGCGCAACACTGTACTTTTCCAGAAGAATATGAATAAAGAGCCAAAGAGACAAATCTTTGTGGACGTAGCCCAGGAGGGGGTGAACCATGGTATATCTATGTCATGTGTATGAATGGTTGCATTGCTTATTGTTATATTTGAGTTAAAATGATTTATGATGAATATGTTATTTGATAAAGGTTGTATTACTGTGCACTAAGGAAAAACTCATGAAATCTGCAGAACAACACTAAGTAAATGAATGTCATAGCTAGTGTTAGATCTGAATCTTACATTACAGTAGATGATTACCTATCATTGAATAGATTTTGCTATAATGGTTAATGAACTATTATTGGAATTATTGGTCTAAACTAATATCTAGTGAGGGTTTGAGGGATAACGATGAGTAGATCCAATTCCTCTAAGAGAGAAACACATTCCATGCTAGGGTTGCAGACATATGAGTCCCGTGACCAGCCATTGAAGCCATATCGGGTGAGACTGCACAGTGCACTTTGTGCGTTTTGTTTCCTTTTGGTATCCAGAAGGGTCGATGGTCGAATGGTTTTTGGTAATCCTATAGCTAGAACCCGGGTCATCCCATAAGTAACTGGTTTTGTTTATGGTTGGAACACAGAAGATTAGATCGGGAGGGATGTATCACGTAGTATAGCACGATGGCTTATGGAAGGGAACTTTTGTAGGTTTGAACCCCATGAAAGTGGAGATTGAAAGATGGTTGATAGTTCAGGAACTAGAGTTTTCACACAAAGATAATATAATCCCTAGGTTTAAGCCAAGACAATACTTGGAGAGATACATATTTAGTGAAATAAATGAGAGTTTCTTTAGTGATTTTCCCACGCTATTGTAGGAGTGGATAGCATGGTTGAAATATATCCATCCGAAAAATAGAGTTATATCAGTGGAGTGGACAGATGAGAATATCGTGTGGTTGAAGAGGGTGAATAACAAATTCATACACGCAGTAGATTTATGTCTAGACAACATTGTGGTAGAGTATATCACTAAGTTTGTAGTAGATACATCGAAGTCTTATAGGGTAGCAGAACAAGAGTTACTTAAGGGCCTAAGGGGAAGGTACATCAGGTCGTTGTACACTTCTATCAAGCAATTATTGCATGATAAAGGGGTATTAACCATGGAATCAGACAACTAAAGTACCCTGCGTGCATGGGGGAGTTAGGGGAAACACCGAGGAAGGTCTGAGATGGAGGGGGAAATGGATATATAAGAGCACATTAAAGAGAAATATCCCATTATGATGGATCAAGAGGATATCCAGGAAATTATGCAGAAGTTAGGAATGACGCGTAGTGGAAGACCCTACCAGTATAAGCTTAATAGGAAGAAAAGAGTAGTAGCCGAGAGGGAATACTTGGAGAGTGATGGGGAAGAGGTAGAGGATCTCCATGCTATGGAGAAGATTGAAGAGATACTGCATGCCATATATGAAATAAATACTAGAGGAGAAAGATTTAATGAGGAAGAAGGTACCCCTATCCAGATCCAAATTAGTGTAAAACCTACAACCCCATGTACGATTAACACATCAACAAAGAAATAGTTATTTAGAGAACAAGTGACTGATGGTCATAGGAATCTAGTAGATCAAAATATAAGTGAGGGTACAAGTGGAAGCACAAAAAAAAATACATGTAGTGGTACAAGTGGAAGTACCAGTAGCAACACCAGTGGGAGTTCAAGTCCAAACAACAATATACAGATAGCAGTACTGCGCAGAGCAGGTACAACACATTCGACAATGGAAGGAGTAGATCCAACGATAAGATTACCAAAGTTTCACGGGGATGGATCAGAAGACCCAGATAAGCACCTATTCGTGTGTGAGGGAATATGGAAAGTGAAAAGAGTCACTAATGAGGAAACAAAAGTAGCGCAACTAGAAATAACGTTCAGAAATCGTGCACTGGATTGGTATATGAGTCTAGCAGTAAATAATCCATAGGGTGCATTGAGAAAAATAAAAAAGATAGAGGAGGAATTGATCACTGAGTTTCAGAGGCCGAAATCATAGGATCAATTTATGATTGAGATGATTGAGGTTAGAAAAAAACTAGGAGAGTCTATATGGGACATCGATCAAAAGTTCAAGACATTGAAAGGTAAACTGAAGTATCCCATTTCTGACATGCAACACGGACAATTGTTTATAAACTCTTTGTTATCACACTTAAAATATCCATTGAGACAACATAAATTTCAAACCCAGGTAGAGGCACTGCAAGCAATGATGTAGTTAGAAGAGAATCAGTATAAGCAGACATATCCAACTATAGAGGAGCTAAAGGAAGACCTGAAGAACTTAACAATGCAATTAAATCAAAATAAAAGTAGGGAGAAAAGAGAAGCAATGTGGTGTACCCTGTGCAGATCAGAAGGACACCACAAGAATCAGTGTCCAACATTTGTGCAATACCTGAGAGTAGGACTTCCAAATCCATTTCCTACAGGAGGGCCTTGGTGTGAAATATGAAGGACACATGGGCATGATCCTTATCACTGCCCAATGATGCAGAATTACAAGATAGAACCAAAGAGTACTTTCTGTAACTTTTGTAAGTCAATGGGACATGAAGACAAAAATTGTAGAGCCTTGGAGTTAATGAAGGAAAGAACCTCAGATGCATATAGGATGTAGGCTGAGTTGATGGAAGGATAGACCACGCCATCATTTGGAAATGCACAACAATTTCAAGCAATGCCGTAATTTCAACAACCCCTGCAGTATAATCAGGCACCAAAATATCATCAACAGAACATGGATGCACAGGAAAACATAGGAGGATTCAGAGGTAGAGGAAGAGGAGGAATGGGTAGAGGCAGAGGGTCTATTATCTGGCATAATTTTCAACATCAAGGACACTATGCCATAGATTGTCCTCAACCAATGTTGGCACAGGGGCAGAACCAGGGTTCGGCTCCAAGAGCGCACCAACAAGCCCTAACTACTGGCCCTCTCAACAACACCTTCGGAGAAGATGCAGTCTCACCTGAAGTAGCTATGGGGGGTTGTAGGACAGAGATGTCTACAACCAAGGGGAATATCAAGTGGATCTAATACATAAGAATACAACATACATGTATCACTTATCAACCTGGATCTACTCTGCAGAAGTATAGATCTGACCTATCACATCAATGCAAATAACAGTATAACAATGAAAAAGATCAAAGAATCAATCACACACACGACACAAGATATACGTGGTTCACCCTCTCCCTAGGACTATGTCCACAGAATTGTGCTTATGATATATTAAGATAAAAGATACATTTCTTGTCTGCGTTCTCGGATAGAAGACCTTCTTTCTTCTTCTCTCTTTCTCTCCCCTTCCTGCGCACCCAGCTGTAGGACTTGACCTTCACACCCAGCCGAAGGTATTACAATACCAGAAGGCTCTCCCACTCAACACTTCTCTCTCACAATACAATAATCTCTCATAACACAATACATATAGATCGACAACAATATCATACCGACCCAACCTAGGTCCTCTTGACCTTTATTTATACATTACGATAGCTCACCGACAGCCTTAGGCCAAAACCTAGGTGTCAAAACCCTAGATACCAAAACCCTAGGTGTCTAAAACCCTAGGTCAACTTGACCCACATTTTTCAGGCTTCGCTAGCCTATATTTCCTTCCTTCTCACTCAGTGCTCCAAAGCTTCCAACAGTGGCTTTTTTTTCTTTGCTAAGTTTTCCATCATCCTTCTTCCTTGCTGATCTATCATCCTCGATCTCCTTGTCCAACGACTTGATTTTCCATACTTCACTCCGTCTTTTCTTCTCTTTTTCTCACTTTGACCTAGTGACAGTCACTGTGTTTTCCACGCAGTTCACTTTTCGCCTTTTCTTCCTTGATCTTCGCTTGCTTCCATAACCAAGGGCCAACAGGCCCCCAACACTCACCCGTGACTCGTCTCGAGGCACTTCAGATCTGATCCTTCTGTTTTTCTTCGACTTTGGACTGCATAGTGAATCCTTTGTTGTCTGCTTTATGCCTTCTCTCCATCCTTGTGCAGACTGTGTTTTCTGTGTCTGGTACCCAGTTTCAACTGCACCTGGTACCTAGACCCTTTTCTTCGTTCTATTACTGAGAACTGCGAGGCTACTGGTTGCCATAGTACAACTTTAGCCGAGTCCCATTCACCAGCCCTTCCTTCCATTCTCTGTTCAATGTCTTTAGCTGTGCAAATCCTTCTTCTGTAACATAGGTGATTTCATATGGCCCGAGCCAGTGCGTTCTGAACTTCCCAGGATGTTTCAGGAACTTACTGTCATACCCGAGTACTAGATCACCTTGCTTGAGTGCCTTCTTCTTGATGTGCCTGTCATGATAGGGCTATTATCTTTCCTTCTGAACCTATTGATGGAATCCTGCAATAAATCTATCTTCTTCCAATTCAACCAACTGTGAAAGCCTCTCACGAACAATACCAATGTCATCCATGTCTATAAAAGAAGCAATTCTCAAGCTCGACACCAAGTATTCCATTGGGACAATAGATTCAAGGCCATACACCAACCTGAAAGGAGTCTGCATTGTTAGTTTCTTACATGTGGTTCTATAAGCCCAAAGTACTGCATGTACTCTTAAATCCTAGTCATCCCTATTCACACTGCAAATCTTCGTCAATGCTATCTCCAAGATTTTGTTGAACGCTTCAACCGTCCCATTTGCTTGTGGATGGTAAGGTGTGCTCTTCTGATGGTGTATGCAAATTCCTCGGTCAGGGATTCAACTATTATTTTGATTAAATGTGTGCCTTGATCACTCATAATGATCTTGGGGCATCCAAACCTGGTTATTATGTCATCAAATATGAAGCGCACAACTATAGTTGCACTACAGTCCTTAATTGCTCTGCCTTCATCCCATCTAGTCAAGTATTTTGTCACAGTGATGATCTACCTTGCTCCTGTGCACTTTCCTAGGGGTTTATAGGTCCCACGAAGTCAATGGCCCACTTCTCAAATGCTTGTAGGGTCATCTCCAGTGCTAATGGCATTTCATCTCTTCTGGACGGTTTACCAACTCTTTGGCATACATCGTAGGCTCTGGAATAATCTTTAGCATCTCTATGTAAGGTAGGCCACCAAAGGCCAACTCTCATAACCTTCTGCGCAGTCGCTTTCCCTGCGTAATGTCCTCCTACGATGCCTTCATGAGATTCTGTGGGAATCAAAGTTCTCTCTACCTCCACAACACACCTCCTTAATATCTCATCAGGTCCCATCATGTATAGCTATCCAACTATAAGTGAAAAGTCTGCAGCGCGCACCACTAGCTGTTTCTTCTAGGGAATTGTATACTCACTAGGTGCCATTCCTGTTGACAGGAACTGGACTATGTCTATGAAGAGGTCATCAATATTTATAGTTGCTAGTAGCTGCGCATCCGACAGTGTATCCTCCAAACTGGTGGGCTCTTCGCCATGTTCCAACCTCGACAAGTGGCCAGGACCTTTGTTAATTCTTCCTGGCTTAACCACAACTTAAAAATCGTATTCCTGAAATAGAAACAGCCATTTGCATATTATCCCCCCCAACACTGGCTTGTTGACTAGGTACTTTAGCTCAGAGTGATCAATAAACATTTTGAAGTGTACTCCCAACAAGTAGTGGTGAAATTTCTGCATCCCATACACCATGGCTAATCCTTCTCTCTCTGTAGTGGTGTAATTAATTTCAACTGTAGATAGCTTCCTGCTAGCAAAAGCTAACAGATGGTCGATATCCCCTTCTCCAGGTTGTGATAATACTGCTCCTAGGGCAATAGAAGACGCATCAACATGCACATGAAATTCCTTGCTCCAATCTGGGAAGACTAGAATAGGCGCATTAACCATCTTTTGTTTCAGTGTGTCGAAGCTCTTCTGGCATTCTTCTATCCAACTAAACTGGAATTATTTCTTCAAAAGTTTCTCCATTGGTTCTGTAATCTGAGCATATCCTTTGATGAATTTCCTGTAATATCCAACATTTCCTAGCACAGTGCGCAGTTGTTTGACTAAAGTGAGAGGTGGCAAATCAACTATAATTGCAATTTTAGATGGGTCAACCAACAATCCCTGCTTGCATACAATATGACCCATTAAAACTCCAAATGGTGAGAAGAAGATGCACTTATTCAAATTCAAAGCAATTTGACACTGCCTGCATTTGTCTAGCATTATCCTTAGACATTCAATTTGATTTTTCAACAAACTAAAAACAATCCAATCATCAAAATATGCTTCTAGAAATTTATGCAAAAACACTTTGAAGGCTTATATCACCACCCTGGAAAAGATGGTTGGGGAATTCTTTAATCCAAATGGAATTACTGTATATTGATAGGATCCCCATTCTATGGTGAACGTGGTCTTATGGTGATCCTCCTTGGCAATCCGGATCTGATGGTATCCTGCAAATCCATCTGTAAAAGAATACACCTCCTGGCCTCCCACGTTATCTAACACTTCATCAGTGAATGGTGTAGGGAAAGGGTCATGCAAACAAGCATCGTCCAACTTCTTGAGATCTACGTAGATCTTGATCTCGCCTGTATTCTTGTCTTGCACCACCATAGGGATGATCCACTCCGACTCTTCGATAGGTTCTATAATCCTTGCTTCCAACATTCTGTCGAGCTCAATCTTCACTTTCTCCTTATATTTCGGGTTCAATCTGTAGGGTTTTTGCTCGACTAGCTTCACATCTAGTTTTAAAGGTATCCTCATTTCTCCCATAGGTCCTTTGATACCCTTCATATCAGTGAACTTGGTTGGAAACAAGTCCTGATATTCGTGCAACAACTCTGTAATCTTGTCAATGGTAGAAACATCCCAATAATCTCCGACATTGGCAAGTTTTGGTGTCTCCTCTGTTCCAATATTGAACTTCTTAATCTTGATTGGCTGACCAATAAATGGTAGCTCAACTCTAGGTGCTTCCACATCTCTCTAGCCTTCTATCTCTGCGATGTTCACCTTCCTTGGATCATCATCTTCATCAACATTGATGTTGTAACAACTTTGCAGTTTCTGAAGGGGCGTAGTCCATTCATCCTCTTCTTGTTCCAAAGGGAGGCTAGATGCCTCCTCAAATACATTCTGTCTCACAATATGTAATGCTTGATCTACTGAAGGATATTGAATTTTAGATAAAAAGGTGGTTACAAAATTTTGAGTCATACCTTCCCAATCTAGAGTGATGAAGCGCAGTTCCACTTGAAGGTACCAGTTGATAGGAGTCATATCCTGTGTGTTAATGAATTTGTGCACCCACTATTCTGAAGGAATATCGCTCGAGGCCTCTTCACAACTTCTCACATGGTCCTTTGGGTAGCTTTGTCCTTTGTACCTTACTTCGCAATGTTCTACTTGTGTTGAGAACCACACTGTCATCAAAGTACGACATTGTAACCAGTCTGTGATATTACTTTTATGTGTCCCCCACCATCTTGCTGGTGTGGCTTTCGGGGCCTCATCCTTTGCCAACAATCTCTATTGTATTGGTACACTTGTTTCAAAGTTTGATAGGAAGGCTTCTAGAGGATTTAGACCATCAAATGTGGGTAAGTTACTGACTGTTGTGTTGATCCAACGAACCTCTCTGGTTAATCTAGCACATATTCTTGTAGATACTTCATACATTTGGTTCTGCCAATTCTCTAGTGCTTCCTCTGAATCTGATTAACACGCATTGTCACTTCGCTAGATTAAGTTCCCATCGATTATAGGATTAATGTAATCTCGTTGTCTGGCTATTAGTTTGTATATGTTTTCCAGTTCGTATGCACGGTCTTCCTCTTTTATGGGTTCTGTGTATCACTGAACTTCATCTGGATCTAAAGGTGTGATGACCCTAAGGCCATCTTTTTCAAATGTCATACATATTTTCTGTAAATCAACCACAGTGGAATTATTGAAGTCCCAATCAATTACTAGCAACACCGAGTAAGGGTAGCTGTCATCAACAATTTCAATGACCTTCAAATCTGCAAAGGTCCTTACTCCGTCGATGTTCATAGGGACATGCTCCAATCATCCAAATGGGCTGACAACTTGCTGGTTATCCATCCTAAGTATACTAGGGGAATAGACCGAATTTGATTTTCCCATCAGTGCTTAGGTTTGCTTCGTCATGACATTGACCTCCGACCCTAAGTCAAGGACCACATAGTCTATGTCATACTCTCCTATTTGAGAATTCAAGTGTAATTCCTTATTTGTCCTTCTTCTTCTTGCAATTTGGTGTACTTCCCTATTTGGTAAGGGGTCTATCTTTCCTAGCTCATACTGTCTGATTAAGTTCTGTATCTTGTACAATGTTTTCATCCTGAATTAACTTAATACAAGTATATAAAAAATCCATGAGATTGCTTACCTCTTTTCCCTCTTTCGATGAAGCAGACTAATCAAATTCCTGAGGCATTCCATATTCTCTTACTTCTGGTCATGTTTTTGATGAAGAGCCTTGGTCTCCTTTGAACTCTTTTCTTTCCTCCTCGAATATTTGTCTTTCTTTCTTTGCATCAAAAGTCTGGATCTTCTCTGTATCTTTCTTGACTCCTGAGTCTTTTGTAATATTTCCTTGGATCAGTCTATCCTCTCCTGTAACAATGATTCCTCGAGTAATAACAGTGACTCTAGGGTCTTCTCCATGAGGTTCAACATACATCAGTTGCACTTGCAGATTCTGCTGGGGTCCTCGTCTTTCCTGAACCTTAGCTAGAAGCACATGACATTCCTCTATAACATGCTTGAAAGAGTTGTAATAGCTGCAGGTGGTACAAGGGTTCTGACAGTCCCTTGCCAAGTGTCTGGGCAGTGCGTAGTTATAATATATTATCAGTCCTCATCCTCGACCCATAACTCGTCCTCATCCTCGTCCTCAGAATCCACCATGAGGATTGAAGTTTCCTCTGCCTGGGGAGTTGTACTGCGTAGTGCTTCCTTCTTGCTGTACTTTGCCTTGGATTTTGTATATATCTCTTGACCTTTTGTGCATGAGATCATAAGCTCTACAATATATATCATCATGCCCTACTGACTTACAGAACGTGCAATACAATTTTTTGGGTGTCTAAACGTATTTTTGCATGTAATAGCACTCACCAGGGCGATGTCTGTTTCTGCATACTTCACACCAGGGTAATGTGAATTGCTTCAAAGGGCTCGGGGCTCCTGAGGCCAATTATTCATGAAACAGGGGACAATGCTCCTTTTCATGGTCTTCTGATTTGCATCTGACACACCAGATGTCTTCACTTTTGTCTTTTCCCTTGTCTTTCTTCATATCTTCGATCTCCAGAGACAAACTAGTTAACTGACTCAAGATCTGGCTCATATCTAAGTTGGATTCACCCATAGGGGTTGATTCGAGATTCATGGCGATCTCCAGTGCCTCAGACTGTGAAACAATCTTCTGCTACATCAAGGGAACTCTGAAGTGTGGTAACAGGGAAACGACGAACCATTCTTTGTTCTGCTCATTTGGGATCTGAAAAGTCAATTGGCCGGTTAAGGTCTTGAATCTATGATCAAACTCCCAAACAGGTTCTCAAGGTGAACCCCTCAGAATACTCTCCCACTACGTGTATGTCCAACTTCTGTGTCATTGTCGTTGTCCAAATTCTTGAACATTAGCCTTTTCAAATCCACTCGATCTACTGTATCTTCAAGACGTTCTTTTCATGCAACAACATCTTGATTCTCAACTTCAGAAAATGTAAAAATTTTCCTCTAGGTCCCTTGAAGAAGTATCTCTCAACTTGGCTATATGACTCTACTCTATCAACAAAAAACTCAGTGATATACCCTCCAATGGTTCTATTGAACTAGTGATCTATGAATCTTGATACAACGTTATTGACTCTCTTGACCTTCTTGATCAGCGCCGACGTCCAAACCACAGGATGTCTAGATCTGATCTCGAACTGGGTATCGTCTAACCTAGCTAACCACTCGTATAGCTCTTGATGGATCCCTCCAAACAATATTTTGTTTATGTCGGTAAAGAGATATTTCCCCAACCACTCTTATGTACTAATATTAAGGTTTTTGTTTTGGACTTCAATGAAGTCCTTCTCTTTATCCTCTATCCACTTTTGAATCTCTGTCTTTGATGGAAACCACCTTGAAATTCCCTCAAAAATATTCTCGTCCTAGCAACGGAACCATTTGTTCGCACAGGGGTAGACTCAGGGTTCGGCTCCAAGAGCGCACCAACAAGCCCTAACTACTGGACCTTTCGGAAACACCTGCGGAGCAGATGCAGTCTCACCCAAAGTAGCTATGGAAGGTTGCAGGACATATATGTCTACAGCCAAGGGGAATATCAAGTGGATCTAATACAAAACAATACAGCATACATGTATCACTTATCAGCTTGGATCTACTCTTTACAACTATAGATCTGATTTATCACAACAATGCAAATAACAATATAACAATGACAAAGATAAAAGCATCAATCACACTCACGACACAAGATATACGTGGTTCACCCTCTCTATAGGGCTACATCCACAAAATTGTGCTTATGATATATTAAGATAAATCATACAGTTCTTGTCTTTGTTCTCGGCTAGCAGACCTTCTTTCTTCTTCTCTCTTTCTCTCCCCTTCCTGCGCACCTAGCTGCAGGACTTGACCTTTGCACCCAACTGAAGGTCTTACAATACCAGAAGGCTCTCCCACTCAACGCTTCTCTCTCACAATACAAAAATCTCTCATAACACAATACAACTAGATCGACAACAATATTGTACCGACCCGACCCAGGTCCTCTTGACCTTTATTTATAGATTACAATATCTCATTGACAGCCTTAGGCCTAAACCTAGGTGTCAAAACCCTAGATACCAAAACCCTAGGTGTCTAAAATCCTAGGTCAACTTGACCCACATTTTTCGGGCTTTGCCAACCTATCTTTCCTTCCTTCTCGCGTAGTGCTCCAAAGCATCCAACGGTGGATTTTTCCGCTTTGCTGAGTTGTCCATGATCCTTCTTCCTTGTTGATATGTCATCCTCAATCGCCTCGTCCAACGAATTTCTTTTCCATACTTTGCTCCATATTTTTTTCTCTTTTGCTCACTTCGACACAGTGACAGTCACTGTGTCTTCCGCGCAGTTCACTTTTCACCTTTTCTTCGTTGATCTTAGATTGCTTCCATAACCAAGGGCCAACAACCAAAAACAACATGTATGTACTATCACGCAGTAGATCACGTGACATACGATTTCCCTAAGTTAATGATGAATATCCAGGAGAAGAGGAATCTAAATAATTAGAATGTTCAGTGGATTTCTGAAAAAATAAGGGATCCTGGGAGGAACATCAACATAGTAAATAGAGGAGGAGTGAAGACATGAGAATATGCAGATGATCAAAAGAAGGAATCTCAATGTTGGATTCAAAAGAACACTCAGCCACAATAGCAGTTTGATGCAAAGAAGGAGAAGGAAACTTTCAAGGAAGTAAAAAAGGAGTTCCTGAAGGAGAATGAGGCCTCCACATCAAAGACTATGCTGAGGTATGATAATCCCATTTTTGATATGCCTCAGTCTTTGGATCATACTTACAAAGGAGAGAAAACAAAGAAAGTAAGTAACTTAAATAATTTCCTAGAATCTTTCTTTAAATTGCTTAATTATAAGAATGCCATGGATTTGTTTAAAAGTATGCTTGAGAAATATAGCATAGAAGAAGGGGTAGGAACATAACCAAAGAATATTAATCAAGTCCATAGAAAGAAAAGAACTAACATAAAGTTCAAATTAAATGCAAATATATGAGACTTTAATATGGAAAATGCTATCCTAGACTTAGGATCAGATGTCAACATTTTGCTAAAGAAGACTTGGGAAGCAATGGGAGAACCTACACTAGGGTATTCCAATATCCAATTGAATCTATAATACCATCAGAGAGTAATTGCCATAGGTAGATTGAATAATACAACAATGGATCTAGATGGTGTGCGCACTGCAACAAATTTTCAAGTAATGGATATGGTGGATGAGTCTATAACATTTACAACACTATTGGAAATTGATTGGGCCTTTGATAATCATGCCATAATTAATTTAAAGACTAGAAAGATGATATTTGAGGCTGGGAAATTTAGGGCAGTAGCACCTTTAGATCCTTCATATTGTGAAATATATGTAGAACTTGTGCTTGACAGTGTTCTAGAGTGTGATGTGAACCAATTGTATAGGACTACTGCGCGATAAGAAGACTATGTGAATCCAACTGCAGATGGAGTACTCATATGGATGAGTATCAATTCCGACATGTCATATTCGGATACTGGAGTAGAACATTGGTAGCAAAGATTGCATGAAGTCTCTACTAGGAGGTTCACCAGAGTTACGTGCACAATAAGATGGATTGGGACAGAAGTAAGACAGTTTCCCACATTTAATGAAGAGGATAATTTAGAAAAAATCTTGATAGAGTTTGACTCAGAGGTTTTGTATAGTCAAAGATTACTAGTGTTGGATATAGCACTAAGAGACACACCTGCATGATGATGGAGTGCACATAAGAAGGTAATTCATGACTGCTGTTACGAGGGAAAAACTCTCTATGGCCACGGTAAACTAAAATAGACAAGTATGACTGCATAAATTCACTCAATTCTAACGTATGATATATAAACTAATGTGCAAGATAAGAAAGAGGCCTACCTCGATCCAACGTTTGATGATGTTCCACCGTTGAGCACTTCAACCCAAAGCTTTATACCTGCAACAAGTTCTCAACAAACAAGCAGAGCAAGTATATAATGATAATATAAAGGGGTTAGCACATTAGATAGCATAATCCATTAATAAACATAACAAACATTCCCATGGATAATACTCATATATTTGCACGATACCAATTGGACGAGGAAGGAGTTTTTCTATTAATAAATGATCAGCAGAAGCGAAAACATTACAGACTTTCGTGTCGGCATGGTTTGAAACGAAGAAACCAAGTTCCTTCCAATTGGGCCTCCACCACTTCAATCCTCCACCAAAGGCAAGCTCATAGAAGGGAGACAATGAGGTTCTCTCAACAATAGGGAAAGATCTTGGGGGATGAACACTATGTTCATACTTGAGGAACAAAGGGATGCAGACTCAATATGGAGTAATTTCTCCAGAGTAACTTTGCTCTTAAAGTTGAATTCTTTCTCCCCTTTTCCATAGCTCAGAATTGTGCTTTTATATCCTTCAAAATGCAACTGAAGGGTCGAGTCAGAATGTTTCCAGTATATGGAAGGCCAAGGATCAAAGATCTTCTATCGTGACATGGAAACCCAACTTCATTTTTGTATTTTCTAGCACAAATCTCGATGTACGCGGGCTGTAGTGGAGCAACCTATGTATATGCATGTTGTATAGTA
Organism: Picea sitchensis; assembly: GCA_010110895.2. Classification (NCBI taxonomy): domain Eukaryota; kingdom Viridiplantae; phylum Streptophyta; class Pinopsida; order Pinales; family Pinaceae; genus Picea; species Picea sitchensis. The sequence goes on along the minus strand of SNQJ01S0071702.1, from coordinate 66,815 downwards.
GATAGGGTGCGCATATGTGGAAACATATTTATTTTTAGCTTTGGATTCATCAAAAAGGGATGACAAGTCTGCATAGGGAAATGGAAAAAGGCCCTCTGTGCAAGATTTCAATGGTGAAGCAAATCTTGCTATAACAGATGCCCCCTAATGTGTGAGATCAGAGGAGTATCTGTGATGGCCGAAATACATTATAAATAACCTAGAAGTGGAGTGGTAGAGAATCAAATGGACAAACTCAATTGCTCATTACATTCTATATTGACTTTGCATACATGGCTGCCAAGAATACACTGCAGATCCATGTGAAAAATATACCAAACAAGTGTTCGTGTCCATAAAATAGGCAAAATATAAGTGCAGTTACATGCCAAAAGCTGTCATAGTCATGAACACGGCCCAGTGAAACCAATCTCAAAACCAATATGAAGATATCTGTATACCATGGAGTACAATCTAATCTCCCATGATCACTGAAGTCATATAGGTATTGGTCCAATGAAAAGGAAGCAACAACTCAAGAAAGTTGCAACCACATAGTGATGTCTTCAAGTCTTATACACTATCTGCCAAGGGTGAAAGTCTACATCATGTGAATAAAGGAGTTGAATTTGAACACAATGAGACATCGTTTGATTATCGGTAATTGAGGTATACCATTAACAAACGCGAGACAACCTACCAATAATGAAAGTAGGTATCAAGGTACCGAGCACATTCCTACAAGTGTGAATAAAGGAGTCAGTGTCAAACACTTGAGGAATACATTGATTAGGAGACATTGATGTATTCCCATCTGTCAATGGCGATAGAGCATGCCACTAATGACTGCAAGCCTCAAGGTACTCATAAAAATCTAGGTCCCATATCCAGAATAAATGAGATGAAGTTGATGGAAAGAGACCTGCTGAAAGGAGAGCATTAAGGTATCTCTCATCAGTCAGCACGAGGAACAAAGCAAGAGCTTCATAATTTGGTGGAGATCGGATGAAGAACATATTCATGAACCAACGACCATGTGCATCTTTCGCGTGTGCTAAATGCAAGTGGTACACAAAAAAGACCCTCTGAATAACAACCAATGATGAAAACTACTGACAAAGGCAAGGAAACCACCAATAAGGCTAATGGCATCCAAGACACTGCACGAATCCCAAAGTGTGAATAGATGTCTTATCGTCGAACACAAGGGAAACCACCTAGTCAACGACCAATGATGAAATGTCGACTGCTGGGTTCAAGGTGACCTACCAATGATGAAAGTAGGGCCAGGGTGCATGATAAGACCATAGTATCATGTGATTCAGAGACAAACTAAGGGTATGGCTGACATGCAAAGTCAAGAGTTCTGAGGAGTGGCCGACACAGGTTGATAGACTTCCTTTGAACAAGAGCATGAGACATATGGTAGACACTGGAAACATAGACCCAATGATATAACTATCAGATGTAGGAGGCATTGATAATGTTCTCTATGGGGACTGGAAGAGTAACCAATCGGTAGAGAAAACTTTGTAACGAGATCAGCTTCCTAAGGCCATGCTAAACCCAAAATTATGATGACACAAGGACTCAATAACGTTTTTCTCTATTCAAAGGCGACATGACTGCTGCCAAATATAATATAGTACTCCCTTCCTGCCTGTATTTTTTTGTTTTTTCATAACAAATGAATTCTATGATATAAAGGAGGAAACGAGTGTCGCAAGTAAGAAAAACTAGTTCTAGCGGTGGAATGTACCTATGCTCAATGCAAGGAAATGCATGCAAGAGATGGAAACTCGGGGTGATGTTCCCTCCATGGTATATGGTGTCAAATTGCGAAGGATATAAACAAGGCTCTGCTTGGTTGAGGATGAAAAAATTGCTTAGGAAACGATTTATAATGCAAAGAGAGAACCAACTAAAGGCTCAATACTGCAAGTGAGGGCATGAGATGCAATCACAAATTAACACCAAAAAATGTCATTTTTTTATGTCTTTTAGTATACTTGGTGTGAAAAAGGGGTAAACTTGTGCCAAATAGACGTCTTTGCAAATCCAATTTACGAGTGTGAAAAAGACAAGTTCACTCGGCGATATTTTCTATTTTTGGCAACGAGTCGGAAAAGAGTTTAACTAAGACTCATGACCTTTCAAATCCAATTTAACGAGTGTGAAAGGGAAAAATCACTCGACAATGTTTTCGGTTTTTAGACGAGTCAGAAAAGAGCTTAACTAAGACTTGTTGGGAGATTCTAGGAGGCAAGTCACAGGGGAGGCCAAGGCTCCCGTGCTAGACTTCTGTAGAATGTTAGTATCTTACGAAGAACTGACACAATCTTGGCAAAACCTAAATTTCTCCAAGTCGAGGAGGACAAAGTGCTAATGGAGGTTATCGTCTTCGTGATATATAGAATAATGTCTCTTTCTGGAAAAGACATAGGTGGGGGCATTGGATACCCCATGAGACTTCCCCAATAAAGGGGAACTTTGTCAAGACTTGGAGGGAGAGAACTCAGAAAGAGTAAAACTCTCTCTTGTTCAGAAGGTGCAAGACTAGAAATGATAAGGACATGGCATAGAAGGTATAGAACCAGAACCAGAAGAGAAGGATCGACCAAAAATTGCATTGGCACGAATGCTTCCTTAGACTTGTCATTCTCTAAGAGAAGAGTGGGATCGATTGAATATTGCATCGATACGAACACTTCCTCAATCATTTGTTGAATAGGACGTGAGACCACAAGGTCAAGAGGTGCATCACCCCAAAAAACAAGAGTGTTTTCGGTCGAAGATTGCATTGACACGACTATTGGTTGAACAAGATGTGAGACAACAAGGTTAAGAGATGCCTCACCCCCGAACGTAGAATAGGTGTGGGTCGAAGATTGCATTGACACGACCATAGGTTGAATGGGATGTGAGACAACAAGGTCAAGAGATGCCTCACCCCCGAACGTAGGAGAGGTGTTGGTCGAAGATTGCATCGAAACGACCACAGGTTGAACGGGATGTGAGACAACAAGGTCAAAGGACGCATCAACCCCTAAATGAAAAGGGGTTCCAACCGAAGATTGCATCGGCATGACTATTGTATCAACCAAATAAGGAAAAAAGTGCTGTGAAACCATAGATTCCTCAAAACCCAAAGGGCCCTTAGGTGAGCCCCACCAACAGTAACAGGACACAAAAAAGTAAGGTGACTTCCTTCACAAGTCCTACAAAGGAATCTAGGCTTACATCTGAGACGTCTAGGCTTCTCAATCATATGAATGCCTCCAACATGACTTGCAGTGGCTGGTGACATGCTCCCAGCATGACTTGCATAGGCTAGTAGTGAATCTTCAACATGACTAGTAGAGGTTGGTGATGGATCCCCAACATGACTGTTGTAGGAAAATCTCCCTGCGGACAGGTAGATCACCTCTAAGGCTTGACCTTAGCCCTAGACAGAAAAATGCTTAACGTGGACACTGACTTCCTTTCAAATCCATCTAAACTAATGCATGAGAAGGGAGGATAACAGAAGTACCTTTTAATCGACGTTTATCCCTGTACGCTCCGAGTTGCGCTCCAATCCTTTGCTCCTCGCTGAGTTCTGTGGACAAAACAAGATACGACCACTTCCTACCCTATTGACATTAGCTTGAAAACAGATCTATCACTGAATGATAAGTTGATGCAACATTATACACAAATTAGAAAGAAACAGGCCAAGCGTGTCATATTAATGAGAATAACGACAACAGTACTTACAATCGTAGATGCGAATGCGACAACTTCGTCAAGTCCTCTTCGTCTAACCCTTGCCTGAAAGATCCACAACCTGGATAACAGTAGCTTCACTGATCACTTCTCTCTTGGCTGGTTGTCAGTTTCCTCCAAGATCATAAGTTTCATATGTTCAGTTCTTCCCCCTTTCCACCATCATAGAGCCTGTTTATATAGGTTGGGAAAGGCCTAACCT
>SNQJ01S0071702.1:52794-62819 GCA_010110895.2 Picea sitchensis | reverse complement strand
CAGTTAAGTACCATCTCCTTGGATCAGGGATATTTTGATGAAACCAAGAATTCGAGCACAACTGCCTTCTAATCTCGAATGATCTCCTCCTCATTCGACTCAACGGGCTAACAACTGACCCAGAATAGGGAGCGCTCCCCCAAAAGGGGTATCAGAGCGTTATAGCACTCCTGATGTGCCTTGGAAAAGTGCCAGCGCTCTTAAGGCAAGCAACGCTCCTCCAGAAGGGCTGAAGTGCGTTATAACACTTTTGAATCATGGTAGAGGAGTGCCAGCACTTCTCCAGCTGTATTAGAGGAGCGTTCCCCTTCCAAACCACTGTTTCAAGGCCTCTTTCAGGTGTCAAGAGTTGTTTGATTCCAGTGGATCTGTTCTTGACCTTCAAATCAGTCATATGAGGTGTCATAAGTGCCTTCTTAGTGTCGTTATCACGGCATCATGTCTGAACATTGTTTGCGACACTAATAATCAACTTGTGACACTTGCGAAAGTTGTAGGGAAGATGCGACACTTGTGACGACTGATAGGGACAATGCGACACTTATCTATCTGAGCAATTTTGACGTGTAACAATGACTAGAAGAGGTTGGTGATGGATCCCCGACATGACTAGAAGAGGTTGGTGATGTATGTGCGGTGTGACTAGCAGTGACCAGACATATGCCCCCGACATGAATTGCAATGGATGGTTGCAGGTCTTCAACATGAATTGTAGAGGTTGTCGACCAATCTCAAACATGACTAGCAGAGGTTGGTGATATAATGCCAATATGACATGCAGTGACTGGACTTGCGACAATAGTGAATTGCGGCATTTGAGACCAAGGTCCAAGGAAATATTGGTTTTGATAAATTGCATGTCAGGAAGGATCCTAGTTTACACCCTGTCCCTATCTGGAAGGATAGTATCCTCCTCCATATTGATTCATAAAGGGTTGTAAGGGCATCGACACTAAGGAATCCGCTTGCAAAGAGAAAGCGAGATGACAAGGGTTACTCATGTGAGGATATATGTTGCCCCTAGGTGAAGGAACTTCGTGAGAGGGGTTGCCCATACTATAAAAATAACTCCCCCCGGATGAAACACCGGAGGACAGACGAAGGTCCGCCATGGGAAAAGTGTTCCTAGGAACTGACATAACAGAAGAAGGATAAGTGGATGGAGTGTGATAAGTAGAATGATTTCTTAATTGGGCACTTCTCACATAGTGGATTCGTAGGAAGGAAGATTCCAAAATCCTATCATAAGAGGTGTTTGAAGGATATGACTCCCACCAAATGGAGAGGGATAAGAAGGAGGCATCATGCCCCCAGACCCAAAACTTGTATTCGCATAAGGAGGCAATACAGAGGATGGTAAGTGCGAAGACATATCAAGCATACCATGAGAAAAATGATTAGAGACCCAAGGCATTGACTGAGTATTATAACTCTGTGTTGGCCCTTGACCAAGTTTTGGGAGAATCTTTGTCATGTGACCTATTTCAGGACTTCGACAACTTGTCAAAGAAGGAGCACAAGATGGAGCAGAGATCACGAGATCTCGGCCCACCTTTGGGTCCCTTTTGGGTTTTTGGGAATATGTGATGGGATTGGGATGTTGGCCCATGGGTTTTACCCATGCTTAGGCCTAATTTGTAATGTATAAATAGATATCTAGGCAATGTAAAGTGGGGTTACATGTAATAGTTCGACATCTATGTGATGTATGATGAGTGAAAGTAAGGTCTATGAGTGCTTTTGTGCCCCTGTGAGACTTGCAGAGCTAAGTGCAAGTCATTGTAAGAAGTTGTAGAAGGCTTGGTGCTGTAACGCAAGGACGAAGGATCTAGCGAGCTGCGCATATCTTATGTCCTGTGCGCAATGGGTTTCCGATGGCTCTATGCTTGTAACCGATTGAAGATGCTAATAATAAGAAGAGTTGGTGGATGTAGCCCCAAGGTGGGGGTGAACCACGTAAATACTGTGTTGTATTTATTTGTGCCTTGTCTTGATGCATTGATGTGTTATTTGCTAAGTGATTTGAGATGATCAGATAGATTTTCTTATGCTTAGTGCTAATAATGTGAATAATGTTAGATCTGATATACATGAATATGCTCAGTGCTTGATCTACCAGATCTGATATATTTTACATATTCTAAGTGCTTGAATATGTTAGATCATTGTGAATGCTGCGAAGTTCTGTGTTATTAGCGAAGTGGAAATTGGCTACATTTTGAGGAACTGACGGTGCTAAGTGATTTATTAAGTCGTATAATCACAGATCGGTGTCCTAGCTAAGGTTGCAGACGTTTGAGTCCTACAACCATCCCTGCCTCTACCTCGGGTGAGAATTCATCTTCTTCGCAGGTGTTACTGAAAGGGCCGGTAGTTAGGGTTTTTTTGGTGCATTGTTGTAGCATTGAACCCTGGGTCTACCCCTGTTCCAACAAATGGTTCCATTGTCGGGACTGAAACTGTGATTGCTGGGAAATAAGGGAGAAGAAGCTTTGTGCGAAGATTCAACTGGAAACTGTGGAATTTCTGTGCGTAGATCTATTTCCCTAGTTCACAACATTTTACTCGACCTGTGAAGCTTTGTGCCAGAAAGAAAGGTCAGATATGAATGCTTTGTGCTCTAAGAAAGGTAAAAGTGGAAGTTTATGATTAAAAGAGGTCAGATCTGCAAGAAAAGAAGTCAGATCTGAAGGAAAAGAGGTAAGATCTGTAAGCTCTGTTCTCTAATAAAGGTAAGAATAGTTAAAATATTTTAGATCTGGAAGCTTTGTGCTCTGTAAGAATAAGATTAGTGAAAAGTTTTGCTTCTAAAGTATGAATATAGGTATGTTTGATAGATTTTGTCCTATCTTGAAAACTAGGGCACTGCTAGATGAAAGAAGGTTTGATATGAATAGATCTGATAAGCATAATGATAGATATGTTATACCTATGCATAGAAAGAATGTTTGGACTAAAAAATGGATGCAAGATCGTAGAAATAATTTATTGCAGGTTGGCTCCTATGATCCTAGTGTGAAGTACATAAGAGGTTGGGGATTATTTAAAAGAAAGAGAGTATTAACCCTCTGTTACAGTTGCAAAAAACCAGGACATCTTGCTAAGGAATGCCCTGGGGGAAGACCTAGTTGCCTTTGTTGCAAAGCTATGGACCATGAAGTGTTGGATTTCCATAGAATGATTTCTAAGATTGAAAGAATGACTTCGGACCAAGAAAAACCTCAGGAAGATCCAGAAACAACAGAAATCTAGAAACAATCAGAGAAGGTATTACTACGGATGAAAGACACCTTGAATGACCACTGACATGTTAGGTTATCAGAGATCTTTAAAGAAAAATAATGCATTGAAGCAAGAATAGGAGACTTTGACATTGACTGTGTTCTAGATGAGGAAACTCAGGTGAATATCATGACACAAAGAACTTGGGAAGTTATAGGAAGGCCTGCTATGATTCCTTCATTAGGAGGAATAGGGTTATTCATAGGAAAATTGGTAAACCTATGTGGAAAGCTGACTCAGATATCTATGAATGCTAATGGAAATTCGACTGAAGAAGATTTTGAGATTATCAAATTTATTGAGGAAAACGCCCCGTTTACCATGCTACTAGGGAAACCTTGGATTGAAGGAGATCAAGCTAGATGAAAGACAAAAAAAGAAGTTTTGGAGCAGAAGAAACAAGAGTTAAAATATTTCATGACCATAAAGATCGTACAATTGATTGAGGAATAGGAGAACAGATCGAAGCTACTTAACACTAAAGGCCCAGATGTCGAAGCTATAAGAACATTGGAAAACCCATAGACGACTGAAGTACCTGTTGGGCCTCAAAATAGTCCCTATTCTCACTCCATTAGTCACCAATACCTTCACATTACTTCCATATTACCTTCATGTCACCTTCATTCCACCTCCACATCATTACATTTATCTCATAATTGGGTTATAACTATGCTTTTCCAAAAGTTTATTAATTCTTAACATTTTTAAGTGGATTTGTGGTTAAACTTTAGAAACTAATATACTTATACTTATACCTAACAATTAGAATGAGTTTGGTAACATGTGTAGGTGATTTGGAAGCTTCCAAGACACTCTTATGTGGCCTCCCATACTCAAATTCGAATTCCCTTCAAGATATAGAAGGAGATTTGGATAAAGGTCAAAGAGGATATGTGTCTCATCATTTTCCATTTGGTTGTAACTATATGAGATTTTTATGGATCTAGGGAGAGAATAGTGGATCTACATTAATGGGGTAGCTTCTTATGTTCTTGTATAAATAGGAGAGCCTTCTCCTTGCAAAGAGATATATAGAGATATGTGTGTGAATTTCGGGAAATGCTCATGTTTTGAATTGATAGGTTGATTCTTGAGGTTAGTCGAGAGGAGATTTTATATTGAAATGAAGATGTAATCATATTCTTTTGAATACAAGACATGCTTCCATTTTGATCTCTATCTTGTGTTAAGATTATGGTGTACTTACTGAAGGATGGAAGGGCCCCCATGCATTGATGCCAATACACCTATGTGTTGTATATAGTAGGTAAAATTTGTCATTTGTATATTCATGTTATTTTATTTTTATGTTCTTTGCTTTAGTAGTTTAGAATAGATAACTTCAAATCCTTGCACATATTGTGTTGTGCCTCTAAGCTTACGAGCTCCTGGTTGACATTAAATCGTTGAGAAATTTATACGACATAGATTGCACTCAACATTTTGGCGCCGTTTCCGGGGAGGCACAAGTTAGGATTGAAGTTTAGTTAGATAGGTTTACTTTTTCATATCTAATTGTTAGAGCATTGATTTTCATATTGTGAATAATTTCTTGAATGAGAATTCAATATGAATATTTTCTTTCAACAGTAAGGTATCAGTCATTGCTATTTGGTTGTTTATGCTTTAAAGTTTTTTTTTAAAAAGAACTAGTTAAGTTGCTCGTAAATGTAAAAAAAAAACTATGAATACATCTCTTGAATACGAGTTTAGTCTTTCTTTCATTTACAATATCTAAACTAGTTTGAATACCCTAGACTAGTTTGAATGCTTTCTATTTTGATTGAATGAAGAGAAGCCGTTGCTATGTGATAAGGAATCTATGAATGTAACTTCAAATGGAGTTTTAGCATTTCTTATATCTACAACACTTAGATTAGTTCAAGAGTTATTTTTTTTCATGGATTAACTTGTGAAACTTGGTGATAGTAGGATCTTCATAAAGGAGTTTAAGTTGAGCTTTTTGATTTTTCTTTCCATACTTACTTAGTTTCACATTCAGTTTTTAAAACCCCCCATTTCTTACTAACTCATATACGAATGCGGAATTTGAAGATGATAAGCAGGTACTTCTTGGAGAGCAAGGATAATATCAAAGATTGGTTTCAAAAGAACCTTGCACCAAATCCAAGGATGAAACAGGTTACTCACATCCTTGCAAACAATTAGGTAAACATTTTAAATCTTGATGTGAGCATTTTCAAATTCTTAGTCCATAGATGGTTTTATTGGAAGCATTCTTTTACTTAGAAAATAAAACATCTTTCAAAGTTAATGTAGAATAGATTAAAAATAAAAAATAAATAAAACAAGATCTCGTAGAATTTTCTTTTGTCGCAAATCTTGATTGTGTTTACGCTAACCTGCATAAATAAAATTAATTCAATAAATTAGTATGCTCCCTTCCTGCGCTTCGAGCAATCAGAAAGATAAGAAAATCTATTGAATTATTTAAAAAATAATAAAAAAAATCTTGCCGAAAATTTAATTGTAGATCTGCTATCATTCGTTTGAGTCCTAATAAAAAAAAAATCTTCTCTTGTATTATTCCTTTGACCCACATAACGCATAACACAATACCTGTTATTTTTCTTTCTTTCATGGCTATCTCAATGATCAGACTATCCCACACATGATGCAAATTGCTCTTTCGCCTATACCAGTGTAATTTTATTGTATTTCCACCTTCATCTGTAGTGAAACCGACATGTAAAGGCTGATGGATATCTCCCATAAAATGAGAGAGGAACAATAAAGCTTCTGTTAAATTATAATTTACACCAGTGGCTTTGCCACCATATTTTCCAAGATGGAAGGTGTATGTGCTTGTTCATGAAGCCGTGGAATTTGAAGTCAACAAGATACCCGGAGCTTCAGGAGGCAAAGTCTCTGCAAAAGGGATCATTTACTTGACAAATGTCCGGATGGTGTTTGTTGCAAATAAGCCTGTTGGGAACTTTCAGGCTTTTGACATGCCCCTGCTATACATCCACGAGGAGAAATTCAATCAGCCAATACTTTTCTGCAACAATATCTCAGGAAAAGTAGACCCTGTGATACCTCCTGATGCAAACAGAGCACTGTACTCAACACATTCTTTCAAGATTATTTTTAGGTGGCTGTGGGACTTTTATATACCTCAATTATTTTCTGTCCTCACTCAGCTAGGATGTATTATCAAATGCTATCTTCTTCTGCTGATGTGTCAGCCAGAGCTGATCCTCTGCAAGTTGGAGAACCTCCAGCTGAGACAATTAATTGAGCATTCATGGATCCAAATGACCCCAATATATACATCTTGGTTTAGCCGACAATCTCAGGGGGCCATAGATTCTCTTGGCTAGCCGGGTAGGGGGCCTTGAAAGGCGTGTCGAGCCAGGCATCGAGTATCTTCTTGCCCTCTTCGGGGATAGTGTGCATTCCTCCAACATCTATAACGTTCGAGTTGATTGATCGACCTGTAGTTCTGGGCATCCTCCACGGAATCGCAGGTGACATAATAGACACCCAGGAACTTGTTGGCGAAAATGGAAACCCCAACACCCGTACAAATAAGGGATCTCACTCATTCGATGGGAAAAATGCTATTCTTGTTAAATTCCATTTATTTGGAGATTATGAGATTCGATTTTGTGCTAATTTTTCAACCATTATCCAAATATGCAATCCAGTTCTGAGATTACGTGCATATTTTCAACGATTTGATGGATTACGTGCAAATTTTCTGAAGAAACCCCTCTTCATTGCCGCTCGTGCCATGTTAAAACACACAGGAAAAATGAAATTTGCCAAATTGAGTCAAATCCGGTCGTGATTGAGTGTGAATCAGGAGCAATTGTGAGTTTGCATGCCGAATCCCATGAAAATTCTATTGCATTCTCCAGTTTAAGAGTCTGTTCAAAATAGAATGCATTGAAGTGGAAATTGGGTAGGATTTGGCCGAATATTGATAAAGGGCATTGTCAATATTCACAAAGCAAAGAGAGAAAACAGAAATTACGGTAAGAAAGCCAGTCTACCGCAACGTGGAGGGTTTTCAAGTGTTGTCTGTCGAGTGCTTACTTTTTCCCCTCTGCGACCGGAGAAATATGACTTAGAGGAAGCACACATGGCACTACGTCCTTATCTCCTTGGCTTGAAGTTATCCTTTCTCCCAATTGTAAGTTTGTGCTTTAGTGAGGTAGGAAAATGCCCCTACAAGTGGAGTGAAACAGATACTTTGAAAGGTTATGCTCCATTCCGTCAATAGGGCCTTTTAACGAAGCCTCATAATGGAGTGATGAGATTACTACAGGCTACTGTCGGTCTCCTCGTCATGTCCAATCAAAGAAGAAAGACAAGAGGCAAGGTTTCTGTTTCGATTCGGATCCTTATGATTTTATTTCTTAGGCTACTTTATAGAACAAAACAAAAATAGGTGTGTCAGAGTCAGTCTATCAACACTTGTCTCTCCATTGAAAGAGCACTATTCCATTGGCTACTTTATAACATCTATCAAAGTGAAAAAAGAGTGTGTCAGCATTTTCTTCGATTTCATCCGTCGATTGTCATCACTTCCGTTCCGTCGATTTGAAGGGGCCCGCATATAATACATATAACTAAGGTCTCCTTTCTTTCTTAAGGGAGGGCAGGCTCCGACCAATCTCATATGGTGTGGTGAGAGTATTACCAAGCTCTCATTGGAAGAAGATTTTGGGGCTGTGTGCCCAATTTAGAAGGTTTTAGTGCAGCAGGTTGTAGGAATTTTGATGGAAGAAGTCATGCTATTAAAGGGACTTTTGAGACTAGATGTTTCACCAACAATACTTCATTCGTGGAAAAGGGTCATGTTTAAGGGAAAAATTTCTAAAAACGGACACTACAACATTTTTGAAAATCATTTACTCTCAAAATACCCTTTCATTGCTGCTCTTTTTACTGGAACATTTGGAAGATTAATTTAAAGAACAATTGGTGGATCATTTAAATGCTGATTAACTTGCTTAGAGTTGGCAACTTCATATTGTTGTATGCTTGTATGCTCTTATAACGTACGTACTAATCTGCAGGACAAAACAAATCTATAATGCCGAGATCTTTGCCATGCACATGTGTTATCTGACAAAAATAGGGAGTAAATTTACTTTTCATGGTTAAGAATGGATTGATAATAATATCATGAATTGAGTTAATTTCAACACTTTTCTTTTTCTTAATCTGTTTTATTTGGTACGAATTTTTTGCGTAAGAATCATGAAGGAAATGGCCATTTCTTCTTGAACACACATATGTTTTCTTTCTACCAAGTTTTTTTCGCAGGTTATAGGTTAATCAAGTGATCAGTAAGGAGATTACATTTTGACGACAATTGGTCTTCCAAAGACAAATTTCATGAGAAAATCTAAAGAACCAGTCCATGATTATAACCAAAATTTCCAGAAAATTACAAGTTCTTGTAACTTCCTGTAATAGCTTAATGGTTTGACGTGTTGCATGACAGGTTAGCAAAATTCAAAGAGCTGGGGTTTGTTCCTAAATGTACAAGGATGGTGAAATACCTATCCACCCTTGAATTCCACGTCTACAAGTAGCTGGTCAATGCTGGTCAAACTCAAATGTTTTAGCAAAAAGTCCAAAATTAAAGAGCAGATTTGCTATATTTGAGAAATTGGGGCCATAATTCATTTATTTTCCAGCGAGAGTCATTATCCATTTTCCATTACCACATACACTTCACTACATTTTTCTTCAATCTTAACCCACCAATAAAACCAACCAAGGTCATCTACAAGTTGTTGGTCCACTTTACCTATTCATTGTCCGTTTCCTTTTTCCTACACTTGCAAATAAAACCTTGCTTCCATACACCATTGAGTCCATAGTCCTTGAGGCTAAATATTTTTCTAAAACACCCTGAAGCTTGCGTGCCTTAAGGGAAAGCTACCATGTTGATAAACAAAGGGAATACATCAATGTCCCTTGTTCATCGGATCTTCTAAGTATTCGACAACAACAAATTCATTCATACTTAGCAAGATGTGTTCGGGGCATCTTGACTCTCATCCTCATTAAAGATGGGAGCTCTCGTGTTGACTAGTAGCATCCATCAATGGCCACTAAATTAACAATTTCTTGTTATGTTCGACACCGAAACATTTATTTCACATGACAAGAATTGTGCCAATGAGCATTGAAGACTTGAAGACCAATCATTTTGTAGCAGAGGATGTAGAATTACTTTTCAAATGACTTGAGGACAAGTCAATAAATAAGGCTAGGGGGGAAAGTGTAAATTCTGAATTTTGTATACCTTCCAAGCCTTATACATTTTCAGTCGCATTCAACAGCAGATTCCAAACATTCAACAGAAGATCCAACAACAGATTTAGCAGCAGATGCAGCAACAATAAAAGATTCACTTTTTCAATCTCATCCACCATTTTCACAACCAACTAAAGAAGATTATGAACAGAATTTTGCAGCCACACATGCACAACTCTCATCCATTTTCGAAAGGGTAAGTTAAGGTATGATATTTTCTAACTTTTAACCATTTAATTCCTTGAAAAGTTAGAATGATAATTTTTGGAAAAACTTCACTTCCTTTCGTTCTTTTGTCAAATTTCCAAAACCATCAGTTGAGGGGGGAAATACATTCACATTCATATGTTACCACATTCATAAAACATTCATATCACATTCAAAGCCCACATACTTTCAAGATATATTTACTATTACATCATCATGAGCATATAAATGGC
>SNQJ01S0071702.1:26568-46357 GCA_010110895.2 Picea sitchensis | reverse complement strand
ACTTACTGAAGGATGGAAGGGCCCCCATGCACTGATGCCAGTACACCTATGTGTTGTATATAGTAGGTAAAATTTGTCATTTGTATATTCATGTTATTTTATTTTTATGTTCTTTGCTTTAGTAGTTTAGAATAGATAACTTCAAATCCTTGCACATATTGTGTTGTGCCTCTAATCTTACGATCTCCTGGTTGACATTAAATCGTTGAGAAATTTATACGACATAGATTACACTCAACAATACCTACCCCAGATAAAGAAGAGATGTTACATCTGAACCCTAAGAGAGAATCTCAACAGTGCGAAGTGACTATGTCCAAAGAAAATAAGAATTAGAATGGAAAAAGAACCACCGAGACGAAGCTCACTGGAAAGAAGGCTAGAAAGATGAGTAAGAAGAGGGCTAAGATTGAAAAGTTATAGCAAGTTCTAGAGGGAACCTCACAGAAAGAAACTTTGCAAAATTGGAGCTTTACCGGGATATTAGAACAACATCATATGGCACTTCTCCATGGCGAAGCGATATAGCCGTTGGAAGCCGATATATCCTTTCGGATGCCGCTCCGAACGGGTCGGAAAGCATTGATGGCTCACCACGAGACCATTGGACCGCGCTGTAATGGACAAAACAAGAGTTAATGAGGCTCATACCCGTTGCAAGTAAACCATTTCCGAGTTGCCTATTTATCTCTTCACACCATGCATGAAGAACACTTTTTCCAACTGATAATTTGAAGCCCACAGACTAGAACTTGTACATAGTGATCATTGCGCTCTTGTTGTTCATTCTGATTGTAGTGTCTAAGATCATTGTGACCCCGATAATTTTAATCCTGAACGCGTATGTCTGACGAGCTCACCGCAGTTGAAGAATCTGTAACAAAATTTCTTATTGATTTGATGAATAAGAGAGTCATGTCGGAGAGAGGAGTGTCTACAGAACTACAAGCATCGTCAATGAGAGGACTGCCATCTTCCCCATCCACTTCTCGAGCTGGACCATCCCGTCCAGTCGATGAAAAGCGCACTAAACACAGATATGATCTCGTGAATGCGCATCCTTCCTTCCTATATTCCCCCTTTGAGTGGCACAATAAACCGATACAGTGTGCCGAAAGATTTCGAGTATGCTTTGGTCACTGCATACCTTCTGAAAGGGGTGCACACAGTTCGTGTCGATCATGATAAGCTCACAGCATTGAAGTTTAGTAACTTCAACCTCGATGACAGGAAGGATTACAGCATGCTCACCCCGCATAAGTACCTAACCAAGACTAAAGGCAAGAACTCAAATATTATCCCATAGTCATGGACCCAGAACCTCGCGCAATCCACCCTATTAAATGTTATGAAGATTCCACACTTTGGGCGACACCAGGTGGTGAACGTATGCATAAAATTATTGTTGTCAAGCTACCATGGGGGTTACTTGTGGTTGAACCACTTCATCACTGTGGATCCGACGCTGATCCATCGGATCACCGGGCTTAGCATGCAAGCCCCTGACCCAGAAGATTTTTACCCTGGAAAGATATCAAACCGAGCACTAGCACAGATAATCAAAGAGAATTATGGTAATGATGAGAAGAGCACATGAGGCTACAAGGTAGCCTGTATCTAGAGCGACGCAGTGCATCTGGCCTATCAATTGATCGCAGGGAAGTTAGTTCGCAAGAACCAACCCACCCAAGTGAACAAATTTGTAGTCAACCTCGCAAGAAAGTGCGCGGAGGGCCTACAAATGAATTGGGCGAAGTATTTGGTGAACCAGTTGGAACTGGACTGTAGGGAAGCACAGGATCAAGGATATGAGTTCCACTTCAGCTGGCTTCTCATCCTGATCACTTTCATCGAATGGGAGATGCTGGAAGGTGCGACCTTCCCGGACATCGAGCCCTTCGAACCTCTGGCCGTGAATTTCAATACACTATGGTACTCGAATGACATGAACAAGCAATGGCAGTCAAATGTTGCCTTCCACACTTATTACAACCAATTGAAAGTAGCCATCCAGTCTGAGCCTCGTATGACCCTGAATACCCTCCACAGGTTTTGGCCCTTAATGAAGTTCAACGTGGACCACCACTTCATTTATATCATAGCATGCATTGATGAGAATAAACAACAATTGTAGTCCTATTATAATATTATAGAGGAAGACTTAGAGGAAATCACCAAGGAATGGTCGACATACCTCCTTATTTCAGCAGACCCTACGAAGATCTATGATATAGACAGTTTGGAAGTTGTGCAGGATACACACAGACCTAGTAAGACAAAGAATCCTGAAGAAGTTCAGGATGTAGACAACACATCGGTGAAGACTGCATCCATTTCACCAGAGCAGGGAGGTGATGGCGAAGAGATTGATGGAAAGGAAGCAGAGCAAAACAAAGGTGAGGGAACATCACATCAAGATGAGGAAGACCTTTCGAAGAAAAGAAAGGTTTCTCCCCAGAAACCCTCCTCTCGAAAGAAAGTAAAAGCAACCCGGACCAAGTTCCAGACTGTTCTTACCCCAGATGACTTCAATTTTACCATTGCCTCCCTGAATGATGCTTCGCTAGAAATAGAAGAGAAGAAGGAGGCTAAGTAGGAGGAGATGTATAACCGTATTGAGGCTGAGATCCAAGGGGTGTAGTAGGCACTTCAATCCAGCCGCGCAGTCTCCACTACGCCTTTATCAGTAGGAACACCAGAAATGGGAGATGAGACAGCTCAACTCCACTGAATTGCCAACTTAGTCGAATCTCTCCTTCAACGAGCTCAGGAAGAAACAGTGCAAGCCACCCAGGATTTGACACAAGTACAGAGTACACTTGTATAACAACATGGTACTGTAGAATGAGAAAATATTTCTCTGCAAGAGAAGTGGGATGAGGAAAAAGAACAACTACAACAAAGCAAGGAGTAGTGGATCGCGAAGCAACTAGAAGTAAAGGAACAGGTCAAAAAAGTACTTCGCTCTGTGACAGTCATAGAAGTAAGGATTGGGGAACGAGTTCCACAACAGGTGGCACAAATTGAAGAAGTGATCAAACAACTCTAGCAACGCATCATAGATCTGGAACTTCGTACTGTGCCCGAGACCCCTCAAGACATAAGAGACATAAGGGAAGAAACTGCCCGTAGCACAGTTGGAAGATTAAAAGATCTTGCCTTGGAATGCAAGCAACTGAGTAACAGGAGCACTCAGACATATGAAAACCTCTCAGAGAATCCATAGTTACAAGCATTGGAGGTGCATCTCCAAGAAGAAAATCAACATGAAGATACGCTCAGGCACAACTGAAGGCCTTGTCACCAGTGGAAAGAATGAAGCGGTCACAAGAGCCACGCACCGCCCAATGACAGATCCACATGATTCAAAGTAAAGTAATGGAAGTCACTCAATGAATTCAACCAGTGCAAGAGAAGGCATGCCAACTGTTTACCGAAGTTGAAAGCCAAGGAGAAGAGCTTGAGCAAGTTGTCATCACAACAGAACAATGCTTAGAAGGGCCAGTGAATGACGCAGTGATCTAGGAATTCATTGAGCAAGAGGTCATAGAAATGCAATAGGTCAAAGCAGCTCGATCCAATCTCGAGGCATTCGACGCAGAACTGATCATACCAGAGTGCCCCGGGATGAGTCACATGTGAGTGTTGGGGGCCTATTGGCCCTTGACCAAGTTTTGGGAGAATCTTGGTCATGTGACCTATTTTGGGACTTCGACAACCTGTTGAAGAAGGAGTGCAAGACAGAGCAGAGATCATGGGGTATAGGCCCACTTTTGGGTCCCTTTTGGGTTTTTGGGAATATGTAATGGGATTGGGATGTTGGCCCATGGGTTTTACCCATGCTTAGGCCTATTTTGTAATGTATAAATAGATATCTAGGCAATGTAAAGGGGGGTTACATGTAATAGATCGACATCTATGTGATGTATGCTAAGTGAAAATAAGGTCTCTGAGTGCTTTTGTGCCCGTGTGAGACTTGCAGAGCTAAGTGCAAGTCGTTGTAAGAAGTTGTAGAAGGCTTGGTGTTGTAACACAAGGAAGAAGGATCTAGTGAGCTGCATAGATCTTCTGTCATGTGCATAGTGGATTTCCGATGGCTCTGTGCTTGTAACCGATTGAAGACGCTAATAAGAAGAAGAGTTGGTGGATGTAGCCCCAGGGTGGGGGTGAACCACGTAAATACTTTGTTGTATTTCTTTGTGCCTTGTCTTGATGCATTGATTTGTTATTTTCTAAGTGTTTTGAGATGATCAGATAGATTTGCTTATGCTTAGTGCTAATAATGTGAAGAATGTTAGATCTGATATACATGCATATTCTCAGTGCTTGATCTACCATATATGATCTATTTTACATATGCTAAGTGCTTGAATACGTTAGATCATTGCGAATGCTGTGAATTTCTGTGTTATTAGCGAAGTGGACATTGGCTACATATTGAGGAACTGACGGTGATAAGTGCTTTATTAAGTCGTATAATCATAGATCTGTGTCCCAGCTAAGGTTGCAGACATTTGAGTCCTACAACCACCCTTGCCTCTACCTTGGGTGAGACTTCATCTGCTTCGCAGGTGTTGCCGAAAGGGCCGGTAGTTAGGGTTTTGTTGGTGTGTTGTTGTAGTGTTGAACCCTGGGTCTGCCCCTGTGCCAACACTCTACATACCATAATGCGAAGCGGAAGGATCCGTCCCTATGAAATGAGTGGACATCATGGGGGGGGTAGCAATAAACGAGGGAGAAAAAGGAACTCCACTGTTCATGATAATGAAGACTCAATGCAAAATCCTAAGGCCAACTAGTAGTCAAAGAGCACTCCAAAAGTCAAATGGACAATATGCATGCAAATGGGCTAAAGTGGCTAAGTGGCCTCCCTCGCTAAAGAAGGTATGTCTCGTCCAAGAGGGACCTGAGACTCCCCACTAAAGTTTGGAGGTAACATAATCAGTTATAGGGGCCCTCATGGGCTTAACAACCAATCGATCAGATCCCTCCGGAGAGGTAATCCTCCATAAAGGCTGTGTGTTGTCCAATCCCTATCTGACCCAGGGTATAAGAAGAATAACCTCTGCAAGTAACCTATGAGATACCTAAGTCAAGAAACTAATAAACCACTGTATAACCGATGCACAGGCGAGTAGTCGTAAGTCTGGATTACTGTATAGGCAGGGTAGCAAAGCCCGAAACCTTGAAAGCACCACCTCTCATAGAGGTATGGGTACTAGCAATATCCCCAAATACGGATAAATCCACATAAATATCTCTGACACTAGGAGAGTATCCAGGGGTTATCCCTTCAACTAACTTTGCGCGACCTCATGATTAACTCCGGCTTGAGCGGAGCCTCCTGATCTTACAAATTATACAATGGACTTCTCAACTCCCTGTCTCAGACACATATGTTGATTTAATTTCCTTGGATAATTTTACTCACAAAATCCTATTCCAAGGCACTACATCCTAGACTAGTTTGTGCACCCTAAAAAATAAAATCGTGACTAATCAATTTTAATTTAAAGTGTAAATTTTATTGGCTGTGATTACTCAAAAAGGTATGGAAGTGAAACTCGTGATGTTATGACTCTGCAAGAAAATAAATATGAATATAATGCAAAGTCTAACTTTAACTTTTTCAATGAATGATATGCTAATAAAAATGATGCAATTTTCAATTTCAACTCTGCAATTCAGATGTAAAATTCAATCTTTCACTAAATGCACTAAGCTAATGATAAAGATTCAAAAGACAAAAATGCCAAGGAATGTAAAATGAATATTTTTTTTGTATTTTCAATATACTAAAAAGAAAATGCATGCACTGATAAGCAACCTGATATATAAATTCTACTGTGTATAAATGAAATAACTCAAGTAGAATACAAAGCAACCAAGAAAACAACCCAGAGCTCAAGGAAAAATAAAAAATAAAAACAACGAGAAAGACTCCGCCCAAAAATTCAACTCCAAACAGGTTTCCTGTCATCCCAGAGAATCTCAACAGGCACTACAGAGACCTAAGAAGGCTCAACAACTATGAAATCTCACCCAACAATCACAAAACCAAGCAAACAGGAAAGGAAAAGTGGTATACGTGACTGTTCAGGAGAAAAGTGCGTATATACGTAGCTTGCAATGAGACAACATGCGTATGTACGCGACTGCCAAGGAAAAATGCACGTACAAGATTTAAAACAAGGCCAGGCAAGGGAAAAAGGTTGAAAACTCAGACCCAGAGTGAGCATAATCTGTGAAGCAGTGGTATGAAAAGAAACAAAAAGGAAAAAAGAACAATGCAAGGAGAAAAAGTAGTTCAACCCTTAGAAAGAATATCTCTCCCTAGTGGAGTCTCCAATTCTATTACGAGGAAAAAAATCTCTATGGCTAGGGTAAACCACAACAGACAGGTATGACTGCAGAAATCAACTCAATTTCAATGTATGATATATAAACTAATGTGCAAGATAAGAAAGAGGCCTACCTCGATCCAATGTTTGATGATGTGCCACCGTTGAGCACTTCGACCCAAAGCTTTATACCTACAACAAGTTCTCAACAAACAAGCAGAGCAAGTATATAATGATAATATAAAGGGGTTAGAACATTAGATAGCATAATCCATTAATAAACATAACAAGCATGCCCATGGATAATAATCATATATTTGCACGATACCAATTGGACGGGAAAGGAGTATTTCTATTAATAAATGATCAACATAAGTGAAAACATTATAGACTTCTGTGTCGGCATGGTTCGAAACCAAGTTCCTTCCAACTGGGCCTCCACCACTTCAATCCTCCACCAAAGGAAAGCTCATAGAAGGGAGACAATGAGGTTCTCTCAACAATAGGGAAAGAGCTTGGGGGCTGAACACTATGTTCAGACTTGAGGAACAAAGGGATGCAGACTCAATATGAAGTAATTTATCCAGAGTAACTTTTCTCTCAAATTTGAATGCTTGCTCCCCTTTTCCATAGCTCGGAATTGTTCTTTTATAGACTTCAAAATGCAACTGAAGCGCCGAGTCGGAATGTTTCTAGTATATGGAAGGCCAAGGATCATATATCTCCTATTGTAACATGGAAAACCGACTTCATTTTTGAATTTTATGGCACAAATCCCGATCTACACAGGCTGTAGTGGAGCAACCTGCATATACGCATGTTGTATAGTAGATAGGGCATGTATATGTGGAAAAATATTTATTTTTAGCTCTGGATTTATCAAAAAGGGATGACAAGTCTGCATAGGGAAATGGAAAAAGGACCTATGTGCAAGATTTCAATGGTGAAGCAAATATTTCTATAACAACTGTTATCAGTGTAAGCGATTGATGCGCATAAGATTTGGTACGAATCGACAGGATAAACCCTTACATAATTATGATGGGACAGAGAACCCAAGAAATCACATAAATTATTGTGTCACTAACTAGAGATCGGTACCACCAGGGGAATGGACGCATTACTTTATTCAAACATTAGAAGGAATACCTAGTAATTGGTACAAGGAGCAGGAGCTGCACAGAGAAACTGTGAGTTGGGGCGTAATGCAACAAAACTTTATTAATACTTTTGCATTTGAAAGTGAGAACCCATGGGTAGGTCTAGAATTATAGAGGATCAAAGGGAATATATTTGAATAATATGGGGTAGATACAGTGACAATAGACAAATATTACAAAAAACAAACACTTGAACAATTAGGTTACTGTTATCAGGTCACAGAGGATGAAGAAGTAGAAGACAATCCACGTAACATACATATATTAGAAGGGGAAGGAGAAAGAGGGTTGGAAGGACATCTGTTACAATCATAAGAGTTTACTACATCTATGCATATTAAAAAATTCAATATTGGGACTGAAGAGAAGCCCAAGATAACCAACATTGGAGATTACTGGGACAATGAGACAATGGAAAAGATAGCTGAATTACTGCACGAGTATAGTGACTTATTCCCATCCATTTTTTCATAGATGAAAGGGGTAGCAGGAGAACTTGGAGAAATGAATATACCCCTCAGACCAGAGGCAAGACAATTTATACAGAGACTGTACATATTAAACCCCATCTATAAGCAGAAGGTTAAGGCAGAACTTGGCAGAATGCTAGAATGAGGAATCATAGAGCTTGTGGAAGAATCCGGGTTTGTCAGTCCAATGGTGGTCTAGGAAACAAATATTGGAGGGATTAGGATATGTGTGGACTTGATGAAGTTAAATGATGCATGCTTGCATTATCCTTTTCCTACTCCATTTAAAGACGAGGTGTTAGAGAATGTGGGAGGACAAGAAGTGTACTCCTTCACAGATGGATTTTCATGTTACCATCAGATCATAATTTCTCCCGAGGATAGGTACAAAACTAAATTTGCAATAGAGTGGGGGTCACATCAATACAGAATAATTCCATTTGGTTTAAAGAATGCATCAACAATATTTTCCAGAGTAGTAGTAGCCGCATTCAAGGATTTTATAGAAAAATTTTTAGAGGTGTATCTAAATGATTGGATATTATTCAGTTTATTGAAGGACCATGTAGAAATTCTGAGGCTAATGTTAGAAAGATGTAGGAAATGTCAGATTTCCTTGAACATTAAGAAATGTGTATTCAATACACCATTTGGCATCCTACTTGGACACATTGTATAAAAACATGGCTTGATAGTAGAACTTGAAAAGATTGTTGTTATTATCAATTTACCACCACCAAAGTCAGTGTGCCAGTTGAGAGCAACATTGGGCCACATAGGGTACTACAGGAAACTCATAAAGGGCTATGAAAATATTACTACTCCCATAGAGAAGTTACTAAATAAAGACATCAGGTTTCAGTGGAATGATGAGTGCCAAGAGAGCTTGGACATATTGTAAGAGAAGATGGTGACAACACCAATTCTGAGCTTTCCATATTGGACAAAATAATTTCATGTGCATGTGGATGATTCATCCATTGCACTTGGAGCAATATTGTCACAACTAGGTGAAGTAGACATTGATCACCCAATATATTTTTCTAGTAGAATGTTTTTTGAGTCTGAGAAGAACTATAATAATACAGAAAGGGAAGGTCTAGCTATGGTATATTCCTTACAGAAGTTCAAACATTATTTATTGGGTCAACATTTTAATATGTTTACAGATCATTCTTCTTTACATTACCTAGTTAACAAGCCAATGTTGGGGGGGAGGATTTGTAGATGGTTGTTATTGTTTCAGGAATATGATTTTGAAATCATAGTAAAACCAGGGAAGCTGACTGCAGGACCAGATCATTTGTTAAGAATTACTAATGGAGAGGAGCCAAAGAACTTGGAGGAAATTTTTCCTAATGCTAACTTATTTTCTGTTCAAATTGATGATGATTATTTTGCTAACATTGTTGTATTTTTGAGCACAGGAATGGCTCCGAAGGAATTTACTGTCGCGCAGAAAAAAAAGTTGGTAGTGCGCACTGTAGACTATCAGTTGATTGCAGGTCATTTATACAAGTTATGCGTAGATGGAATTATGAGAAGATGTGTGATGGATCATGAACGCTCCATGGTGTTAGGAGAAGAACATGAAGGCATAATTGGAGGGCACTATGCAGGAAATCCTACAACACAGAAGGTGTTTCACGTAGGATTATGGTGGCCTACACTACATAAGGATGAAAATGAATACTGTTAGACCTGTGATGTTTATCAGAGGGTGGGAAAACCATCTAGAAGGGATGAAATGCCACTTATTCCCCAGGTAAATTTACAAGTATTTGATAAACGGGTTGTGGTTTTCATTGGACCCATTAATCCACCAACAAGGAGATCAGGAGCCAAATACATCATCATTGTGACATAATACTTAACCAAGTGGGCAAAAGAAATCCCAATAAAGGATTGCAACACAAAAACTATAGTGCAGTTTCTCTTTAAGAACATGGTCACCAGATTTGGATGTCCTACAATTTTGTTGAGTGATCAGGGAACTCATTTTATTAACAATACAATCAAAGTTATGACATATGAATTTGAGATACATCATCATAAGAGCACACCTTACCATCCCCAGGAAAATGGTACAATAGAATATTTTAACAAGATCCTAGAAAATGGATTGACAAAGATTTGCAATGTCAATAGGGATGATTGGGATTTAAAGGTATCAACAGTGTTATGGGCTTACAAGACTACATGCAAGAAACTTACAGGACAAACACAGTTTAGACTGGTGTATGGGCATGAAGTAGTGGTTCCATTGGATTATTTAGTACCTAGTCTATGCATTGAAGAAATCACCAACATGACTGAAGAAGATGTTGCACAAGAAATATTGGATCAATTGATGGAGCTGGAAGAAGATAAAATTTTAGCAAGATTTCACCATGAGGTACAAAACACGAAGGAAAAAAATATTGGCATGATAGGAACATAAAGAATAAAATATTTAAGGAAGGAGATCTAGTTCTCCTCTATGACAACATATATCTACAACACCCTGGGAAGTTCAAGATGCATTGGTTAGGGCCTTATCAGGTAGAGGCCATCACAAATGGAAGTGTTGTGCAATTGGAATATCTTGTAGGGAAGAATCTCAGAGTACTAGTGAATGGAAGTCGACTGGAGCTATATCAAGACAGTCGACCTAACAACCCGAGGTAAAAACAGAGAGAGAAGGTATGATTGTACATATTTTATATAGTAGATGTTAGAAGGAAAAGACAAAATTCCATAGAAAGAAGAAATATAACAAAAGGACAAAAATATAGAAAAATATTGTAGGGTTTTTGATGTAATAGATTTGTTAGCACTAACAGTGCGCCACAAAAAAATTAGCATGGAAGATACTGCACACTGGAAAATAGTTGACAGACACAAAAAGTGGAGCGCGTAGGAAAAAGTGAAAACTGTCAGTGCGAAACAACTATTAGTACACCGTCCCACTATAAAGTCGAAAAAGGGGGAAAAGGAATTCATTTGTGTTTTTTTGAAGGAGAAGAGTAAAGAAGGAACCCTCAACATGAAAGAGTGATAATTCGTGATATCAAGTGGATATTTATAGTTCATCAATCCAAATTTTAACATGATGTCGCCACCGAGAGTTGGAGCGCTAAGTAGGGTCAGGAAAAACAAAAGAAATAACGCTCAGGTGGCACAAACAAGGACATAGGACATGCCGAAAATCATGGATGTCGATGAAATTCACATGCCAGAATATGATCCTACTACCACACAGGTGAAGGAGGAACAAAACCAAACACAGGAGGTCGGGCAACTTGAGGAAGACACAGAAAGAACCGAGTCCAATGCGTCTAGGGGAAAAGTGCCACAACAAGAAGAACATGCCATGAGTTCAGTACAACAGGGCCTAAACCTGGAAGAAGAATAGGAAACAAAGCACAAGGATGCACTATATGTCGGGGCGTACTCCCCACAAGGGAAGAAGAAAAAACAAGCTGAAAGTAATGTGCAAGGCGTTCAACACACATAGGTGGAGTTGGAAATAGTGATACCACAAATACCAGAGGGAGTAAAGGTTGATGAAAAAATGATAGGAGGATTAAACACCATGAAATACTCAGATCATGGCATTGCAGATGCCATCAAATTCCCGGATTTGACACAACAAAATTACATGGAGTACAAAGGAGAGGGCCCATCAGGAGCGCCACTGTTGGAACCTGCATAGTGGATTTTAGGAATTTACAACACATGGATCATGAACCTATTAGACATAACACATTTTCAGCGTAGTAAAACCATCAATGGATGTGTGAAGCTACTCCTAGAAAGGGTGCACGGAGGAATTTTTTGGATGGATAGGCCAGTGCCTATCAATGTGGATTTGTTTGCAGCTACCATCGGGATACCCATATATGGGTAGAAGGAAGAGAAATACCTAGAAGATAAGACAAAGGAAAAGGCTATCTCTGATGATATTAAGGAAACATATGGCACAAAGAGAGGTAATAGGGGGATCCAGATCAGTGACATCAATGATCCCACAACAAGATTTGCCACATGGTTTCTATGGCACAAACTGATGCGCAAGTGTAGGAAGGAAGAAATGCCAGCAAGAGTGGTAGTAGTTGTAGCTCAATGCGTGAAGGGGATCTCGATGAGATGGGCCCCCTACTTGTTCAATTCATTCTTGGAAGACTGCAAAGACACACAGGATTGGGGCTATGAGTTCCACTACTCGTGGTTACTTATCCTCATTTCATTGATAGGGTGGAAAGAACTTGTGTACAAAAAGTACATAGAAATGGTAGGAAAGTGTGGTGCAGCCCGCTACACTTCTCTTAGGAGCACAACAGAACCAAAGAAGAAGAAGGCAAAGAATGAAACTCTTGTGTGGTACTTATCATAGGTCTAGGAGCTAGTAGTCAGTACCTGGAGGATTTCACCAAAGACGGTACAAGAGTTTGGACATATGGCAAAATTTCAGGCAATGTGCCATAGCATGTGGTTGCAGGAGAAGAGGGACCCAGCCAAGGAGTGGCTACAACTGAGATACTACGTGATGATGCAGGACATACAAATGGAGGTCCAAGAGTGTCTTGATGAATGGAAAGTTCCAATAATAACAAAAATGGTGCCCACCGTACAAACTAGGATGCAGGAAAAAATAGTCCCCACGCGGCAGATAGGAAGAAATGGTGCCAACAAGAAAAAGAAGACAAAAAAAGGTCCAGTACGGGGAAGCAACCCAATCCAAAAGAAAAGGAGGACATAGAAGAAACCACAAGGTGGTTCTACATGGGATCCACTACGCACAGAGAAGGCACCAAGAGGTACAACATAACAGGTGTACACAGAAGATGTAAGAACAAAGACACGGGATATACCTATGGAGGAAGAATTTGGGCAGGAGACATACATGGATACATAGATGCCAGAGGCATCTGAGCCATCAGATTCCCAAAGGAAGAGGACAATGGAGCAAGCAAGTGGCTCTAGGATGAAGGAAAACGCCCATAGAAAACCACTTCATGTTGAAATAGTAGCCACAATAGTCAAATATCGACTATCATAGGTGTGGGAGAATGCTGAGACACATAGGGCGTCAATTTTTGAGCAAGTACAGGAAGTGAAAACTGCACTAGAGAAGGTCAGGATCAAGGCAGAGCAGCCTTAAAAAGACAAGCCAACACAAACTAGGGAAGGAATGCATGCAGGAGAAACAGTGAAAATCATAGCGCAGGGGAGTGCCAATTTTATCATAACCCCTGAGATGTTGTTCATCGACGAGGAGGAAACACAAAAGCCCATGAAGAAAATTGAGACATTGGACTTAACATTGCCGAAGATGCCGACAAAGGTTCTCTATTAATTACAAATTAGTTTCATGCAGGAAATTCAGTCCAGGGCAAGGTATCATGCGACGAACTTACAAACAACGCACGAGGAAAATATCATCCTGAAGAAAGCAGTTAGCCAAGAAGGGTAGGTGAAGAAAATAACACAACAAAAATTGGAAGAGATGGAGAACTACATTAGCACAATATTCCAAACCATCCCAAACAACACAGAATCAGAGGGAGTATCTTCTAAAGATAAGATAAGGAAAATAACGCAGGCCTTGGAGCAGTACAAGGACCAGATAAAGGAGATAGAGGAGCGTGCAATACCCACTACTCCTCTAGAAGGAAGAGTGCAACAAGAGAAAGACAACAAAATCTGCAGAGAGTATAGTGCAAACCATACATAGGATGACAGAGTTGTTGGAAAAACATGGCCAGATGTGGACACAAATCTTAGATGATGGGAGGTTGCAAGACCTGCAAGGAAGGGAATATAAGGTACATGCAGTAATGGCATACTTAAAAAAATGACAGAAGACAATTTCACTGCCAAAAAATATTAAGACATTTGCCGAAATGAAGAACCTAGAGGCAAAGGAGAAAGTAGTGTTAGTTGAGAAAATTGCAAGAAAAACTCAGTTGGATCCTCTACAGGACAAGGCTGAACAACTGGTCATGGATATTGACATAATAAAATCAAGAGTGGAACATATAGGTTTGGAGGGAGGATATATATTGAAGCCTCTAGTCACCGCGCAAATGGTAGAAGCCATGGAGGAGAAGAGAAACTAGGCTCAGGAGCAATGCCAACAAATAATAGAGATGTATGAAGCGCTAGCATAGGAAGTAAAAGATGCAAGAGTCTATGAGTGACTTGGGACAAGTCACGATGTCAGTGTTGGTGGCCTGTTGGTGCATGCCAATTTTGGGAGAAAACCAAGGAAATTTTGAAGATTTCAAGAGTGCGCCAAAAAATAGGGGAGCCCGCCAGAAATAGAGGAAAACAAATGCCGGGAAAAAGCAGTTACAAAGTGGACAAACTGCTGTGAAGCAGTTGGAAAGTGTACACGTGCTGACTTGGAGAACGGTTGGATCATGGACCAACCAATATTAAGTCAAGGAGAAAGTGGACAAACCTAATCCACTTAGGGTTAGGGTTTTTGTAAGGGCGTTGTCTTAGTTTTGTATAAGTAGAATGTATTAGGACTATGAAGGGGTTGGTGTGTATTGTTGAGGTTGTTGTAGGTCATGTAGTTGAGTAGGAGGTATTGTTAAGAGACTTTTTCAATCTGTGGAGATCGAGTGTAATGAAGGAATAATTGTACATGGCGCAACACTGGACTTTTCCAGAAGAATATGAATAAAGAGCCAAAGCGACAAATCTTTGTGGATGTATCCCAAGAGGGGGTGAACCATGGTATATTTGTGTCATGTGTATGAATGGTTGCATTGATTACTCTTATATTTGAGTTAACAAGCTTTATGATGAATATGTTATTTGATAAAGGTTATATTACTGCGCACTAAGGAAAAATTCATGAAATGTGCAGAATAACACTAATTAAATGAATTCCATAGCTAGTGTTAGATATGAATCTTACATTACAATAGATGAATACCTATCATTCAATACATGCTACTATAATGGTTAATGAAATCTTATTGGAATTATTTGTCTAAACTAAGATCTAGTGAGGGTTTGAGGGCTAACAACGAGTAAATCCAATGCCTCTGAGAGAGAAACACATCCCATCCCAGGGTTGCAGATATATGAGTCCTGCAACCACCAATTGAATCCATCTCAAGTGAGACTGCATAGTGCACTTTGTGCGCTTTGTTTCCTTTTGGTATCTAGAAGGGCCGATGGTCGAAGGGTTGTTGGTAATCCTGTAGCTAGAACATGGGTCAACCCATAAGTAACCAAAAATTGATATAAAACTCTGGTGTATAATTTTCAGTATCAAAGGTGTCCATATGGGTTGGATCCTCCCTAGAGAAGAAGACTCTACCTTGAATCTTCCAATTATATAATTTTAGGAGACTTTTTTTTTAGGAGGTATGTTGATGGTTTTCTACTTTGATGTGTAAATGATGAGGAAGCACAAAGATTATTACGCAATATCCATGGATCATAAAAATTTGTCATTCACATCGATGGCCATTTTTTTGCGAAGGCTACTTATTTTAAGATCTTAAGAAATGGTTATTATTGGCCTACAATATTCCGCGATTCATATAAATTTGCAGGATCCTGTGATAAATGCCAAAGATTCGTTGGGAAAGAACGTCTTTCTTCCATGCCTTTACAACTTGTCCTTCCATATTTCCCTTTTTCCAAGTGGGGCCTATAATTTATCGGTCCTATCAACCCTCCATCCTCTGTAGGGCATATCTTTATTTTGACAACCACTGATTACTTTACTAAGTGAACCGAGGTTGTTCCTCTTAGACACGCAAAGGATGAGCATGTAGTTTCTTTTCTATAATCTAATATATTTTCTAGGTTTGGCATCCCATTAGAGATCATTACATAAAATGGCCCATCCTTCATTTATGCAAAATTGAACCAATTTCTTGCTAAGTTAGGTGTCAAAAATTTCCCTTCATTTTCTTATTACCCTCAGGGAAATGGGAAAGCTGAGTTCCCTAACAAGAAACTAGTTAGGATCATAAAGAGAATCATAGAAGAAAAACCTCGCAAGTGGCACACACTTCTCACTTATTCCCTATGGGTAGATGGTACAACCACCAAATCAAGTACATGATTTACTCCCTTTCAACTCATATATGGCCAAGAGGATATTCTACCTATTGGGCTAGAGATTTCCTCATTAAGGTTCATGTTACAAAATGAAGAATTAAATTCTTCTAATGTTCCCCAAAGGATAAATGCATTGGTATCCCTGGAAGAACAAATAAAATTTAATTTGGATAACCTAAAAAGAAGGCAACAAACAATGAAAAAGTATTTTAACAAATGAGCAAAGGTTGTTGAATTCAAGATTGATGACAAAGTCCTACTATGGGACTCAACCCATGCTGAAAGAGGGAGACATTCTAAATTCCAAAAATTATGGCTAGGTCCTTTCAAAAACACTTTTATCCTTGGTACAAACTCATACCTTCTAAAGGACTTGGAGGAGTGATTGTTTTATTACAATACTAATGGTTCCCACTCGAAACAGTATGTGGAACCACCTTGATTACTAACGCTTTTTGTAAACATGAATGATGTATATAGTCCTTTGTTTTTATTTTTTATTTTTTTAGGTTTATTGATTTTTAATTTCTGTTGTTGGTTTCGCATCGTCATTATAAATAAAGTTTGGATCCGTTTTTCCATAATGATGTCATTATGTAAGTATTGTTGATCGATGAGAATAAGGCACATCCAACTGTCACGATGTCCTCCTTTTGAGACACTGGTGGAATAATTTTTTTCTTTCAATACTATTGTAGTAGAGTTGGTTTTGTTTTCTTCCTTGTTTTTTCTATCCCTTTCTTCCATCCATCTTGAGATTCAAGAGCATATTAGAAGCATTCTCTTTGAAAATTTAAAAGTGTTATCGGCTATAAACCTTATTCGATTGTTATGAACACATGACCAACTCCTCTCATACATCTCACTTTCCATAAGTTATTCCGCGAAGTCTCATCTCATCATTTCCCTTAAACCATCATTTCCCCCCTGTTGCATAACTATTTTTTTCAAGAAGTTTTTGATCATCTACTTTTACGGGTCTGTGGAACTAAGCATTCTTAGTTCTAAATATATTGAGAAAAAATTTCCTTGTGGATTCACTAGTTTGTTGACGCCCAAAAGCACAACATGAAATCTCTGCATGCAAATGAGTTGTAATGCATTATTACTTATATACATTTAAGATAATACTAAATAGGTGCGACCCATTTTTAGGAAAACAATGATTTAAATCACTTCTCTTATTTGCGCTCATGATTACATTATGAGAAAGATTCTACAGTTGAAAATAAACAAATAAATTCTAGCATGTTTCCATGTGCAATTGATGGATGCTGAGCGTGTTGACAATTTAGTTTTTTTTTTAAAGGAGAAAATGTTTGTTCTAATAAGCATTTTGGTTTATTTTTCTATACCTAGATGTTGACATATTATTCAAACTCCAAGTACATGCCACATTAAAACTTATGGTGTATTGGACTTATGGTATACTTGTTATATATTGTGGGAAATTGATATGTTTTATGGAATGGAAATCCTCTGTTAGTAAGAAATGTGGGACATATTTTGGTGCTAAGTGTTGAACGACATATAATACTTATGAGATATATGTGTGTGGGGGGGGGAGATTTGATTTTGAATTGGAAATATTATGTTTGGTGGCGAATTGGATATACATGGTTGACTATGTGTTTATGGAATATGTTTTGGAAGTTTGGGTGTGCTCCATACTTGGCTGTGGTTGATGGAAATTAATGTGAAAAGAGGGGAAACAATGTGCATTTACTACACGTCCTTTTTACCCTACCTCGAAGTCACCACCTTCACTATACTCACGCTTGTTTTGGTTTCTCTGGTTAGTATTTCCTCCATTTTTCTCGGCCTTTGGAGGAATAGTGGTGCTCTTTAGCTTTCTGGAATTCTCCTTACAGGTATGTTGGCTCTTATCTCTCCATTCATGACTTGTAACTCTGCTCTAAATAAAATAATTATGTTGGATCTTAGAGTTTGCATGCTGAGTGTGTTTTATTTCCAGATATTATAGTGGATGTATGTGGTCATTATGGCTGTGCAAATTACATTTAAATTGGGTTTCTTTCTATTGGCATTTAAACGTTTCAAGTTGAGATTTTTTTTGACATTCCATTCTGTTTGAAATATGTGGTTGTGTTGAGCCTAGAATGAATGCTATTTATTATGGTATGACTGTTGGAAAATGATCATGGAGAATACATTCAGTTTCACTCATTTCTTGTGATTAAATTTTGAAGGGTTCTCTCTGTGAAATAAAAAGAGCAATTGGGCTTTTGTGATTATTGCGTAATTCCACACCCTCTACCCAGTCCTTTGTATATTTTAACATTGTACAATATTTACTGCAAACATATTTTTAGTAAAAGAATAGAAAAGATACAATGGAAAATACAAACATCACATAGAGATCTTTCCCCTGGAAACCCAAACTGGGAAAACCAACATATTCTATATTCATTCATGGTGCTACATTGTTTACAACAAAATATACATATAGGAGCCAACGACATCGAAAACCCTAACCCAATGACCTATATTAGTCAATAACCCTAATTCCTTAACCAAATATATAAAACGATCGACAAAAAACCATGTGCCAAAAAACCACGCAACAATGGACATGAAAATTGAGGCAACACGAAAAACAAGGAAAAAATGTGACACGTTTCTTGAGGATTTTTTTTTCTCGGAGGCTATTTCCCCCCCTCAAACCCCCCTGTGCACATGACAAATAATATAACACATACCCAACATTCTCCCACTTGTTGTTTTCTTTGCATACATGGGGTTACGGGGTTACATAGTCAACAATCTAGGGCAACAATGCCCATGGATCCTCTACACCAAGAGAGCTTCTCAGTGGTCACAAATTTTGTTAATGAATATGCAACATTCTTCAAAGTGTCAACCTTCATCAACAATACTTTGTTTTCTTCAACCATGTCTCTCACAAAGGGATATTGGATATCAATATGTTTTTTCTTTGGATGATAAGCCGGGTTCTTAGCCAGGAAAATTGCACTCTGACTGCCACAATCTATCCTTACAACTTGTTGTACCAACCCAATACCTGGACACAATATTTGTAACCATATTTATTCCTTACTTGCATGAGTGGCTTCCATGTATTCAACTTTTGTAGTTGAAATTACCACAACAACATGTGTTTTGCTCATCCAACTTATTTCTCCTCCAAACAGGTTAAAAACATACCCACTTGTAGATCTCCTATGATCTAGATCTCCAACCCAATCTTCATCCACAAAGACATGTATATCCAACACTCTGTCCAATATCGGTCTACCTTGGTAGAACAATCCATAGCTAGTGGTGCCATGCAAATACCTGAAAACCCTTTTTACTGTTGTCCAATGCTCCTTCCTTGGTTTTTAAATATACCTGCTCAAAACTCCCACTCCATGTGAAATGTCTGATCTAGTACAGACCATTGCATACATCAAACTGCCAATTGCACTCACATATGGAACACAAGACATGTCATCCTCCTATTCATGTGTCTTGGGACATTGTTCCACAACTAACTTTACACTAACAAGAATAGGGACCTTGACCGGTTTACATTCCTGCATATTAAACCTCTGCGATATTGTCTCAACATATTTTCTCTGATTTAACCAGAGTTTCCTTTTTTCTGATATCTTTTAATTTCCATGCCCAAAATGAAATTTGAAGCACCGAGATCCTTCATGTCAAATTTAGAAAACAACTGAGTTTTCAAATCCTGGATAATATCCTTGTTGTTTCCTATTAGCAA
>SNQJ01S0071702.1:14563-25898 GCA_010110895.2 Picea sitchensis | reverse complement strand
CATCCTTGGTGATTGTTTTAAACTATACAGGTTCTTTTTCAACTTTCATACCAACTCCTTCTTTCCCTTCACAACATAACCTTCTAGTTGCTTCATATAGATTTCTTCTTCCAGATCCACATGTAGGAATGTTGTCTTTGCATCCATTTGTTTTACCTCAAATTCAAATGCATCAAAAACATATAACAAAAATATTATAGAGGTTAACTTGTCAACATGAGAAAAAATCTCACCAAAATCAATTCCCTCAACCTGGGAATAACCCTTTTCTACTAACCGATCTTTTGATTTCTCCACTCTTCCTTCTGCATTCAACTTCCTTTTAAATACCCATTTTCTACCAATGGGATTTCTTCTAGTTGACAACTCCACTAGATCCCAAGCTTCATTCCTATCCAAGGCTACCATTTCTTCGTCCATGGCTTTTTTCTAGAGATTTCCATCCTCTGAATCCACTGCCTCCCGGACAGTTTTAGGATCATCATCAATAATAGACAAAGAAAAAATTTGAACAAAAATTAGATGGAGTATACCTTTCTGGTAGCCTTCTTTCTCGAACTGATCTCCTCAATATTGGAGTATGAGGATCTTCTTCTTCTAATTCCTATTCTTCTATAGAGTCTGATTTATCATCCTTTAAACAAACTCTATTTTCTCTAGTTCTTCCTTACTTGGTAGGAATTCCTGTTTAGCAACATCCTTCATTTCTCTAAATACCACATCTCGACTATACACTACCTTCTTAGTTTTTGGTTTCCAAAGCTTATAACATTTGAGACCATCTTTATATCCAATAAAAATACACTTTTCATCCTTCTTATCTAGTTTACTCCTATTTTCCTTTGGAATATGAACATATGCATCACATACAAATACCTTGATATGTGTGAGAGAAGGTTTCTTACCAGTCCATACCTCTTGTGGAGTATTGTCATCCAATGCTGATGAGGGTGATCTGTTGACTAGGTAACATGTAGTACCCACTGCCTCTACCTAGAATTCTTTCTGTAACCCAACACCATTGAACATGCACCTTGCTTTTCCCATCATCATCCCGCTCATCCTTTTTGAAACTCCATTCTACTGAGGTGTATATGGAGTAGTCTTCTACCTTTCTATACCACACTTCTTACATAATTCTTCAAATTCATTCTCGCAGAACTCTCCACCATTATCTGTCCTCAACACCTTAATTCTTTTCTCTATTTGATTCTCAACAAGAGCCTTAAACTTTTAAACCTGTGAAAGACTTCATATCTATTCCTAAGGAAATATATCCAAGTATTCGTC
The DNA here is from genome assembly GCA_010110895.2 of Picea sitchensis. Lineage (NCBI taxonomy): Eukaryota > Viridiplantae > Streptophyta > Pinopsida > Pinales > Pinaceae > Picea > Picea sitchensis. Next base: position 24,608 of record SNQJ01S0071702.1, on the reverse strand, counting down.
GAGAATTCATCTATAAATGTGACATAGTACACACATTTTCCCAATGATGGGACCAACACAGGTCCAAAAACATCATTGTGAACTAGCTGCAAAATTCCTTCTGCCCTCGTTGCACCAGAGGGGAATCTTACCCGATTTTTCTTCCCATATACACAACGTTCACAAAAATAAAAATCCAGAGAGTAGTTAGACATACCTTCAACCATACCTTTACCATATAGTAGTCAAAGACCCTTCTCTCTGATATGCCCCAGTCTTTGATGCCACACCATAACCTTTTCTCTAGAGACTATAGGAGTTCTTTCTTCTTCAACTCCAATATCAGGAAAAATGGAACTATTACACCCATCACTAATAATTCTTCCTTTCATATTATACAAAGTTCCAAACTGAACTCTCTTCAACAACACCATTTCTCCTCGAACCATCTTGCATGTTTCCTTTTCAAATATTGTTTTTACCACTACATCGTCCATTTTTCTTACAAAAATCAAATTTTAGGCCAAACCTGGGATGTGCAGAACACCAAGCAGTGTTCTAATCCTTCCATCTATGAACCTCAACTTGACATTTCCTCGTCCTATGATTTAGATTGTCAAATCATCACCTAGGAAGACATTACCTCCATCATACCTTTCATATTCATAGAACCACTCCCTGTGGGGAGTCATATAAAATGATACACCCGAGTCAACCAACCATGCCTCATGATCTACATGTGGGCTTGAAGAATCCAATTACACATCCCCTTCTTCTTCCTTGGAGGTATTTTCTTCCGTAGAAGGAGATTCTTCAGATCCCTTCTTTTTCTCAACTTTGGATCTACATTGCTTCTTGTAGTTCCCTTCTTTTCCACATCTCTAACATACCTTCAAAAAGTTTCAGGGATATTTATATCTACCCTTAGACTTAGATCTCCCAATTGATAACATAGATCTATTTCTTTCCTGGGAGCATCCTCTTGCAAATAATGCATCTGTGCTCTGTCCTTCCATGTTCTGCCGTCTCATCTCCTCTGGCAACAAGGATGAGACCACTTCATCAAAATTCAAGGTAGTTGTATTACTACCTATTGCCACAACTAGACTATCCCACAAGTCTGGTAAAGAACATAGTAAACTGATACACTTATCTTCATTTGAAATTTTAATCTCAATAGATACTAACTGACTTACCACAGTATTGAAGACGTTCAAATGCTCTGCCACCGAGTCTCCATCTCTCATCCTTAGGTTATTCGGCTTCTTTCTCAGGAATAGTTTATTTACTAGGGACTTAAAATGATACAAATTCCCCAACTTATCCCATAAATCCTTGGTTGTAGCTTCCTCTAACACATTCAGTAATACTAAATCTGAGAGACACAGTCGGATTGTGCTCTTCGCCTTCCGATCCAAAATTTTCCAATCATATGCTGAAGTTCCTGTAGGTGCAGTACCTGTATCTACCATGATCCACTGATCTCTATCCACCAAAGATCTTCCATATTGAGATTTCACAACTCAAAAATTTTCCCATTAAACTTCTCGATCTCCAGTTTCGAATTGCTTGCCATTTCTTTTCACCTGAAAAATCAATACCATAGATCTGCCACTGTAATAAGGATTATCACAGTCCCAAACCAAATCATTGACCACAAAGGAGTACCCCTAAAGCCAACAAAGATCTGATACCAAATGTAGATTTTAACCTTGGACAATATTTGCTGCAAAATGTTTTTCAGTAAAAGAACATAAAATATACAATGGCAAATACAAACATCGCACAGAGATATTTCCCTTGGAAACCCAGACCAGGAAAACCATCATATTCTATATTCATTCATGGTTCTACATTGTTTACAATACAATATACATATAGGATACAACGACATCCAAAACCCTAACCCAATGACCTGAATTAGTCAACAACCCTAATTCCTTAACCAGAAATAGAAAACCATCGACAAAAAACCATGTTCCTAAAAACCACCCAACAATGGACACAAAAATCGAGGCAAAAATGTGACACATTTCCAAAGGAATTTTTTTTCTCGGGGGCGCTTGTTGGACAACTGAGAGGGGGGGTGAATCAGTTTTTACCATGCTTAAACAGTTTTTCTTATGTTAACCTCTTTACAATTCACCTGATGACAATCACAACAATGCAGGGAAGTAAGCATTAAATCATTCAACATCAATCACACACATTAAATACACAGAGATAGATCTTTCCCGAGGAAAGCCATAAAGGGTAAAAACCTCTTCTTGTTTATATGATAAGTAATCTTTACATTCTATACATTATCATACTTATGAGCTCCAATCTCATTGTGAGGCTACAACCTTTGTTTTGCAAGTTGCAACTTGCTGAGAGCACCAACTCTCTGTTTTCTCTAGCACCTACTAGAAGGAAGCACCAACTCCCTGGTTTCTCTAGCACCCACTAGAAGGAAGCACCAACTCCCTGGTTGTTCCATCATCAATTGGATGGAAGCACCAACTTCCATTCACACAGGCTCCAACCTATATAACAGAGAACACTTGTTCTCCCTTGCACCACCCTGCCACCCTGGTTTCTCTAGCTACAACCAGATGGAAGCTACAACTCCCTGTGTTCAAGCACCCACTTGAACCTCTCAGGACAACAATCCTCCCTACCACCTCCCTACCACCTTGATTATAAATCTTTTCTACTGAAACTTATTACAGTGATATAATTTTCATCAATGGCTTACCAGTCTCATCACTGTTCTGTTACATTTCCCTTCTCTACCTGCATCAGTGTCTTCCTGCTTGCATCGTCTTGAGATTTCTGATCTTCTGCTCTGTCTCTGCATCACCACCACGTATTTCTCTTCCTCTCACAGATATGGATCTTTGTTCTTTTCTTCTTCTATTCTTCATCTCTTGCACATCATGCTTCTACAAGAATGGATCACTCCCCAAAAAACTCCTATAGTCTATGCACTGCGCCACATATATACCCTTCTGGTCCTATACCCAGATGACTTCTCTCCACATGCCCAAAAGGATCCCCTAGAGAACTCCATCTCTTCTCTGTTGTGCATGACACATCATGCCAACACCTGTCCTGATCATCACAACAACTGTTCATCTTCCATAGCGGTTCCGCTCATGCATTCATCATCGATGTGCATTATTCTAAGATTGCTTAGCCTCTCTAGAAGTCGAGACTCTTCGTCTTCTTTGTCACAGTCGAGCTCGTCCTCTTTGTCACAGTTACAGGCTACAACACTTTTCCATCTGTCAATCGTCTCTATGAACAATCTTCATTCCTCTGGAAGTTACCTCAGGACTCTTCAACTCCTCTGGTGATCACTCTACAAATACTCCCGTTGTCAGGCTGAAACCATCAGTGATCTCTAGCCGTTACAATGCAAACCTCCACAGCCTTATGCCTTTGTCACCTTTCACCCTTCCTTTCACATGTGGCCTCAGGTGGTGACCAAATGCCTATTCAGAAGGTGCTTTCGTGACTCACGTTTCAGGGATCTGGGGATGAGGCATATTGACTTTCCAAGTCGTGATTTCCGAAATGGATCTTAGCTGCATGCTGGCTCGTCCCTTAAACCTTCGACAATGTGACTTTGGTTGCGACCACAGGCCTAATCAAAAAGGTATTTCACGATTTCGCATATCGTGAATTCCTGTTGTGAGGCATCTCGACTCTCCAAGTCTCGATCTCCGAAACCCCGAAAAGGAGCTTAGCTAGATTGGCTCCTTCCCTTCTCGTGATCACTGGCTATGACCAAGCGCTTATCGATAAATCACTTTCGCGACTCATGATTTCAGGAATCCTGTGGTGAGACTTCACGACTCTCCATATTTTGATCTCTAAAATGGAGTTTAGCTGTTAGCGCCTTCCTCCAACTCTCGACGATGTGACCACAACCTAGGACCACTCGCTAATCATTTCAGTGCTTCCCTCTTCAGATCAACGGTCCATGATCTGTGGTGATCGAACGACTATCTTCCACCCCTGAACTTTAGCTTTTGGGACTTTGGGGGAGAGTTGATGCTAAAACTCCCGAAACTAAATTACCAGAATGTTGTCACTTGATGACATGTCGTGACCCGAGTGGCTGCCATGTGTCACTCATATTCGTGATTTTCACGTTCCTAAAATGTTGAATCAACTTGACACTTGTCGATGTCTGGCGTGCCATGTGTCATTGCTGACATAGCCTGCCACCTATCCTTTCTGACGTGGTCTGCCATGATATACCTCATGGATCTGACGACCCAGATTAGATCTTGATCCAACGACTTAGATCATATCGCAATTTCACATTTCGCGAGTTGGAATGATAGATTACCTCAAGCCTTTGGCTTTCCAGTCAGCGAAATGATGATCTTTCGACCTGTTTCCTCTGGATCCAATGATCCAAAACTGTCCTCGATGGATGATCATGATTCCTTCACAGTTTTGGAGAGTTGGATGACTCCTGGTTTTATCCGCCTTGCAACTTCACGAGATCTAACGACTGTTGTTCCTTCGTAATTACTCCAGATTAGACGGCCCAGATCTTATCGTGATTTCACATATCACAAGTTGGAAGGTTAGATAACTTCCTTCCTTTGACCTTTCAGTCAGCGAAATGTTGATCTGTGACCACGTGTCCTGCTCGAAGATGGATGGTCCACCTGCTTTCAGGATTTTGTAAGCCCGCTTCTCCTTGCACTTTAAAGAATGTGCAGGTTCTCTTGGATCCAATGATGATCGGACCTCGCGCTCAGATCTACCACCTGAGATATTTCCTCCATATTTGTGCTCCTCCTATCTGGATTTAGATCTAACGGTCATCAGGAATTCTGAATGTGATCCAACGATCATTGTTTCTCTTCACTGTTACGCTTCTGATCTCACTATCGCTCCTCCTCTATCATTATCGCTACGCTACTGATTGTGATGATCTTTTCCATCTCTGTTCTTGCCATCACTGTTCTTTCCATCAATGACAAGCTTACTCCCAACTGTAAACCTTCCAACAAGCTCCCCCTTTGGAATTGATGGCAACTATGAACAACTGCACTAATTTGTTTGGACCTCCAGCTATAGCATCCGGTCTAGACCACTCCTTTTCTCCCTCTTTGACATCAATGTCAAAGAAAACATGCTCCTCCTGAGATGTTGCAGTACTCGTCAGAGGTATCATATATTCAACCAACACATACTCCCCCTAACATGATGGACTCTCTTAGGTGTGAGGTGGGATGACACCCATCTTTTGACGAAGATATTCAAATGGTGTCTTGGCTAGGGGTTTAGTAAAGATGTTTGCAATTTGTTCTGTGGTTGGAATGTAATGAACCTGAACAATCTGATTGGTGAATTGCTCTCTCATAAAATGGTATTTTATGGGAATATGCTTGGTCTTGGAGTGGAATATTGGATTCTTTGACACACTTATGGCACTTGTGTTATCAAAATGAATTGGGATCGGTGCAGTATATTTTACCTCCAATTCTGCAAGCATCTGAATCATCCATAATACTTGAGTGCAACAAGTAGCAGCAACAATTTATTCTGCCTCTGTAGTTGATAAAGAAATGGAACCTTTCTTTTTACTCAACCATGCTACTAGAGAGTCTCCTAAGAAGAACGCACCTGCACTCGTACTTTTCCTTTCTTCCATGCAGTTAGCCCAATCAACATCTGAGTAGACTGATAATTGAAAATTCTGATTCTTAGGATACCATAGGCCATAGGTCATTGTTTCTTTCAAATATCTGAATATTCTTTTGACAACTAGAAAATGACTCTGTTTAGGTGCAGATTGATACCTTCCTACCATTCCAACATAATGCATTCTGTCTGGACGAGATGCTGTGATGTATAACAGGCTGTCTATCATTGACCTATATGAACTTTGATCAACATCAGGTGTGTCATCATCCTTGCTTAATTTGCATCCAATAATCATAGGTGTGCCCATAGATTTAGAATATTCCATTTGAAACCTTTTCAACATTTCTCTTAGATATTTTTTTTGAGAAATAAACATTCCTTTAGACTTCTGAGTAATTTGCATATCAAGAAAAAATGATAGTACCCCTATCATAGACATTTCAAAATCAGACTCCATGGTAGAATCAAACCATTATACCAATGAATCATTATTACATCTGAAGATGATGTCATCTACATAGACCAACACGATGAGGAAGTCATTACCCTCTGTTTTGATATATAGATTGCTGTCAATTGTTCCTCTCTTGAATCCTTTGTCTTGTAGATACGTATCCAGTCTGTGATACTAGGCACGAGGGGCTTGTTTCAACCCATATAAAGATTTCTTCATCTTGCAGACATGGTTAGGATTATCTGATAGCTCAAAACCCTTGTGTTGTTCCATATAGACTTCTTCTTTTAAATATACATTTAGAAATGCTGACTTAACATCCATTTGATAGACTTTAAACCTGTTATGACAAGCAAAAGCAAGAAATATTCTGATCGCTTCTAGTATTGCTACTGGTGCAAATGTTTCATCAAAATCCAGTCCTTCTATTTGAGAATAGCCCTTATAGACCAATCTTTCTTTGTTCCTGACAACTTTTCCCTTCTCATTCATTTTGTTCTTAAAGATCCATTTGGAACCAATGATATTTTTTCCTTCAGGTCTAGGAACCATCTCCCACGTATTGTTTTTCTCAATCTGATCAATTTCATCATTCATGGCTTTAACCCAATGGTCATCTTTGCTAGATTCATTAAAATTATTGGGTTCAAGCATGGATATGAAGGCTATATGTGATTGTTCGGTGTTTTTGATTATCTTTCTCCTGGTTTGTACAACTTTGTCTTTTTCTCCAATTATCTGACTTGCAGGATGATTCTTTTGAGTGATTCTGGAGGAGGAATTTGATGTTGTCTGCTGATTTGATTCTGTCTAAATATTTGCATCTTCATTTGGCTCAAAGTCTTCTTGTTCTGATTCTTGGACCTGTTCAGCTTCAACTTCATCTATATCCTTTGTTGTTGATTCAATATTGTTCACCTCTCTTACTGGGATTCCTTGATCAACTTTTATGTCAATACAGTCAACCAATTTATGCAGCCTCTTATTATAGCATCTGTATCCTTTACTGTTTGTAGCATACGCTAAGAATATGCCTTCATCAACCCTGTCATCATACTTGCCAAGTTTCTTATCATTATTATTTATGTAACACTTACTCCCAAAGACTTTGAAGTGTTTGAATGAAGCAGGTCTCCCATACCACAACTCATAAGGTGTCTTGTCACTATGTGGTCTAAGGTGGGATTTATTAAGAACATAGAATACTATGTGTATTTCTTCTACCCAGTAGGTTTGACCAATGTTCTTCTCATTCATCATTGACCTGGCCATTTGCTGTACTGTTCTATTTTGCCTCTCAACTACTCCATTTTGTTGTGGAGTTCTTGGGATTGTGTATTATCTCTTGATCCGATGTTTATCACAGAATTCCTTGAAATCACTTGACATAAATTCACCTCCTCTATCTGATCTTACTGCCTTTAACCTCTTGCCTGTTTGATTCTCAGTTAAAGCCTTAAATATTTTAAATTTCTCAAATGCTTCAGCTTTTTCCTTGAGAAAGGAAACCCAAGTAAGTCTGGAGTAATCATTAATGATCAGCATGAAGTAGTTTTCTTTCCTTGTTCCTTCCTGTCTTGATGGTCCACATAAATCCATATGAACTAGTTGGAGTGGTTTCTCTGTTGAACTAGAGCTCTTGTATTTAAATTGTGTCCTGGTTAGCTTTCCTACTTGGCAGGGTTTACACATAGAGTCTTGTGGCTTTGATATTCTCGGAAGATATTTTACTGCCTCAAGATTTTTGATCTTGATTAAGTGGTCAAAGTTTAGATGTCCAAGTCTCCTATGCCATAACCATATCTCATCATGTTTTCTTAGATGACACTCTTCTCTATCTTCTTTCAACACATATACATTATTTTCTGTCCTTATGTCTTTAGCCACCACTTGTCCTGAGTTTACACACTTTATCTTGCAGTCCTTGGAAGTGAACACCACTTCACATCCTCTGTCACACATTTGACTTACATTGAGTAGATTATGTTTCATCCCATCTACAAGAAGTACATATTGGACTTTTCATTTTCCATTACTCAAACTTACCATCCCTTTACCCTTGATTTTACTTGGAGCATCATTTCCAAATGTTATGTTTCCTGATGTGATTTCACTTAGAGATAGAAACTTACCTTTGTCTCCCGTCATATGTTTGGAGCATCCACTGTCTATATACCAAGGGTTCTTTTGTGTTTGAGATGACAACACTAATCCACACTTGTCACTTTCTTTATTCTTCCAAACCTTGACATTTTTAGTAGGATAATTCAGATCTGGTTCATAGTTCCTTAAGTGACAATCAACAACTTTATGTCCATAGTTATGACAGATGTAACATTCTAGTTTTTTGAATAAAGGATCATAACGATTGTTATGCTTAACCTGTGCCCTTTTCTCATCCATCAAGTGATTTGCAGTCTGTGGTGGTTTGTTACTTGGCTGTCTCATTCTTTGTTGTGGCATATATCTATGCCTTGAATGTCTTTATTGCTCATATCTCAATTTTAAAAAATAGTTTACAACATTATGACCAAAGTTAGAACAAAAAAAACAATATCCATAGAAAAAACCTTGGTACCTGGAAAATGGGTGTCTTCTTTGAGAAGGTCGATTTCTTCCATGCTGATTATTTATTTGAACATGGAGTAAATTATTTCTCTGATCTATAGTTTCATTTCTGGTACCTCTTTCATTACTCCTCCTGGGCAGCTGATTATCTTCTTTTGTTTCTGCAGGTTTTTTGTTGTCATAGGTGGTAGATTTGACAAACTGGATGGGTTCTTTGTTGCTTGGCTGATCACTACTTGATCCCTCTTCATAAAACATACCCGTTTTCATCTTTCGGTTTCTTTGTTGATTCATAATGGTGGCCAATTCTTCCGAGGCTTTGATACTTGACATATTCTGATGATACAAGGTTTGAAATTTCTCCAACTCTTTCCTAGTTTTCACTACTTCTTTTTCTAGAGCTTCACATCTTTCCTTCCTTTCTGATAACTGTTGTTTCAGAATGTCTTCGATTTTCTTTGCCTTTTCTAATTCCACTTTTAGTAGGATAAAGTCTTCATTAGGTTCTTTGGTGCCTTTCTTGAACTATATCAACAATCATTTTTGTTTTCTCTTCTTAATTCTGATTCTGCCAATCTCTTCCAGTGCACTGATCAATTCACCTTCCATATCAACCACAAATTCTTCTTTAATAGCATCACTTCCTATCTTACCATAGTTGAAACATATGAAAGGAAGTTTACCTTTGTATTTTCCTTATCCCTTCTTCAATCTTCTCACAAATTTTTCTTCAATTTCATTAGGCTCATAATCCTCATTCTTGTATCCTTTAAATGATGCTTCTCTGGAGGTGGGTTTATCTTTAACTATTCTCATTTCATATGCAGACAACATTCCTAGAAGTTGATCAAACGCCAAGGCTTTTAGATCATTAAGTTCTTCTATAACAGAGACCTTTAGGTTGAACCTATCTGGTAGAGATCTCAAAATTTTCTGAACTAAAGAGGGTTCCTCAATTTTTTCACCAAGTGCTTTCATTGCATTTACCAGTTCTTCAATTCTCAGAAAGTACTTTCCAACAGATTCATCCTCTTTCATCTTCAACTGTTCAAACTGTACTCTATAGGTTTGAAGCTTAGCATCCTTTACCTTCTCATTACCTTCATAACTGCTAATGAGTTTGTCCCACATTTCTTTGGCAGTTTCTAGGTGCATAACTTTTACAAATTCTTCTTCTGCAAGCCCACTCAAGATAGCATTCATAGCCTTAGCATTGAAGCTGAATTCTAGCTTGTCATCCTTATTAGCTAGTACAACTGGCTTTACATAACCAGTCTCTACCACATCCTAGACATCTACACCTAAAGCCATTATGTAGGTTCTCATTCTAACTTTCCAGAAGGCAAAGTTTCTTCCATTGAACAAAGGGGCCTTATTGGTTGAAGTTCCTTC
>SNQJ01S0071702.1:0-14553 GCA_010110895.2 Picea sitchensis | reverse complement strand
AATTATCATCAATGGCTTACCAGTATCATCATTGTTCTGTTACACTGCCCTGCTTTGCCTGCATGAGTGTCTTCCTGCTTGCATCCTCTTGATATTTCTGATCTTCTGCTCTGTCTCTGCATCACCACCTCAGATTTCTCTTCCTCTCACAGATATGTATCTCTATTCATTTCTTCTTCTATGCTTCAACTCCTGCACATCATGCTTCTACATGCATGGATCACTCCCCAACAACCTCCTTTACTCTATGCACTACACCACATATATACCCTTCTGGTCCTATACCCAGATGACTTCTCTTTGCATGCCCAAAAGGTTCTCCTAGAGCACTCCATCTCTTCTCTATTGTACATGACACATCATGCCAACACCTGTCCTGATCATCACAACAACTCTTCATCCTCCCTGGAGGTTTTGCTCATGCGTTCATCATCGATGTGCATTATTCTAAGATTGCTTAGCCTCTCCGACAGTCGAGAGTCTTCGTCTTCTCTGTCACAGTCGAGCTCATCCTCTTTGACAAAGTTACAGGCTACAACCCTTTTCCATTTGTCAATCGTCTCTACGAATAGTATTTATTCCTCTGGAAGTTACCTCAAGACTCTTCAGATCCTCTGGTGATCACTCTACAACTACTCCAGTTGACAGGCTGAAACCATCAGTGATCTCTAGAAATTACAGTGCAAACCTCTGCAGCCTTATACCTTTGGCACCTTTCACCCTTCCTTTCACATGTGGCCTTAGGCGGTGACCAAACACCAATTCAGAAGGCGCTTTCACTACTTGTGTTTCAGGGATCTGGGGATGAGGCATCTTGACTTTCCAAGTCGCAATCTCCGAAATGGAGCTTAGCTGCATGCTAACTCCTCCCTTAAACCTTCGAAAATGTGACCTTGGTTGCGACCACATGCCTAATCAAAAAGGTATTTCTCGATTTTGCATATCGTGAATTCCTATTGCGAGGCATCTCGACTCTCCAAGTCGCGATCTCTGAAACCCTGAAAAGGAGCTTATCTAGACTATCTCCTTCCCTTCTCGTGATCACCGGTTGTGAACAAGAAGTTATCGATAAAGCACTTTCAGGACTCACGATTTCGGGAATCCTATCGTGATACTTCACGACTCTCCATATCGCGATCTCTGAAATGCAGTTTAGCTATTAGCGCCTTCCTCCAAATTTCGAAGATGTGACCACAACCAAGGATCACTCGGTAATCATTTGAGCACTTCACTCTTCAGATCAACGGTCCATGATCTGTGGTGATCGAACGACTATCTTCCACCCCTGAACTTCATCTTTTGGGACTTTGGGGGAGAGTTGATGCTAAAACTCCCGAAAATAAATTACCAGAATGCTGTCACTCGATGACATGTCGTGACCCAAGTGGCTACCATGTGTCACTCATATTCGTGATTTTCACGTTCCTAAAATGCCGAATCAACTTGACACTTGTCGATGTCTGGTCGTGCCACATGTCATTGCTGACATAGCCTGCCACCTATCCTTTCTGACATGGTCTTCCATGATCTACCTCATGGATCTGACGACCCAGATTAGATCTTGATCCAACGGCTTAGATCATATCGCGATTTCGCATTTCGCGAGTTGGAATGATAGAGCACCTCGTGCCTTTAAATATCCAGTGAGCGAAATGACGATCTTTCGACATGTGTCCTTCGGATCCAACGATTCATGATTATCCTCGATGCATGGCCAAGATTCCTTCACAATTTTGGAGAGTTGGATGACCCCTGGTCTTATCCGCATTGTAGCTTCACCAGATCTAACGACTTCTTGTCCTTCGCAATTACTCCAGATCAGACGGTCCAGATCTTATCGCAATTTCACATATTGCAATTTTGAAGGTTAGAGAAATTCATTCCTTTGACCTTTCAGTCAGCGAAATGTTGATCTGTGACCACGTTTCCTACTCGAAGATGGATGGTCCACCTGCTTTCAGGATTTTGTAAGCCTGCTTCTCTTGGCACTTTAAAGAACATGCAGGTTCTCTTGGATCCAATGATGGTCGGACCCTGCAATCGAATCTAACACCCAAGATTTGTCCTCCATATGTGCTCTCCTCCTGTCTGGATTTATATCTAATTTTCATTGGGAATTCTGAATGGGATCCAACAATAAATGTTGCTCTTCATTGTTATGCTTCTGATATCACTGTTGCTCCTCCTCTGCCACTATCACTGCACTACTGATCATGTTGATCTTTTCCATCGTTGTTCTTTCCATCGCTGTTCTTGCCATCAATGACAAGCTCACTCCCAACTGTAAACCTACCAACAACACTGCCCCCCAACCCTTGCATAGGAGGATATCACCCCCCCTCAAACCCCCCTGCGGCCCCNTTTTCGGCCATTCGTATTATCATTCCACTATTTGAAAATATATTGGCGACCTCTGTATTTTCCTTGCGGCCACTTTGGGAGGTCTTTGGAAAGGTTTGTTTTGGGAAGAAATGTTTTTTTTTTGTTTTTCTTTGCAACCCCCATTTCAAAATATTTCTCCCATGTGCCTGCCGAGGCCTCATTTTTTATCCGATATATGGACATTTAGTAAATTTGACCTCAAGTTTTGATATTTATTATGGTGTTGACCCGATAGTGGGAAATATTGGTTATATCCATGAAAGTCTTGGCTCATTTGTTATTTATCTATGAGGTTTTGGTTGATTTTGAAGTTATATGGTTTTGAAAAAAATGATGACCTNGTTTTGATATTTATTATGGTGTTGACCCGATAGTGGGAAATATTGGTTATATCCATGAAAGTCTTGGCTCATTTGTTATTTATCTATGAGGTTTTGGTTGATTTTGAAGTTATATGGTTTTGAAAAAAATGATGACCTCTAGTTTCGCATTGAGGTTTCGAACCCAGTCTGTTTATGCAACAATTATTGGGGTTGTGATATAAATTTTATATGATGAAAGGTAGATGGATTTATGTTTGTTTTCTCAGCCTCCCATACTGGCTTGAGGCAATCTGGTTTCAAATGAATTTGTAAAGATTTTCCTACAAAACATTTTGCTAGTTTAAATGGACATCTATAGAAGAAAAAAGGGAAATGAAAATTGTAAAGTTTGACAGTCCTGGAATTTTCTTTGGGTTTTATATTGAGCACTATAAAAATTGTTGTGACTTGGATTGGAATTGTTAACAAAGAAAGGTTTTTGGAAAATGATGGCAATGTCGATTTTAAAGTCAATAAATATTATTTCATGTAATAGAATAGTAATCGTCTCATTCCCATTCATTATCTCACTTTCAACTCATTATATGCCCACCACCTTCCTAAATACATTTAATTTATGCCATGTTTTGTTATTATGAATTTCATTTTAAAAAAAGGATTAAAAGGAAAAGAAAGGGACTAGATGATGACTGGTGTTAGAATTTTGGATATGGAGACACTTTTTTATAAGGAAGTTACCTTTGCATTTGCTTGAACAATATTCATTGGTTGTTTCCCATCCATGCTACCATTTTTCGCTCATTTCAAAGCCCCCCATATTCCCAATATCCCTATCACTTCCTGTTCAAATGACAATTGATTATTAAATTTAAAAGTATGATGGATGGATGGATTGCACGTGCTTCTCTTGTGAATGATAGAGCCAACCTTTTGATTTTATTTAGGTAGAGTATTGATGCATGGATTATTAAGAGTTTTTCATAACATGATTGGAATATCACTTCAGGATGAGTTTCTTTAGCAGAGGAAACAATGGCAGAGGTGCAAATAGAGGCAGAGGAAATAATTGGCAAAGAGGCCATAGAAGGCCACAATTTTTGATACATTTTGACCTTGATCCACAAGAAATAAATCAATTTTTCCAAGCTGGGTTTTTTAATCTATTTGGCCAAGGAATTATGCAACCTATATCCAATAGGCCTCCTTTCTAGCCACATCAAAATTTCTCTAGTATCCATTTCCCCCGTCATGTGTCTATACAACTAGACCCACCTACCAATGATGGCTGGCAATAAATTGTTCATAAACCTGTATCTCATCACAATGGTTGGCCTATGGTGTCATTTCCATTACCCCCTCCTCCACCTCCAATCAACCCAAATTCCCAATTTGATCATGCTTCCTCGCCAGTATAGTCCTCTCATGAAATAAAAAGGCTAAAAACTGATGTTACCAAGCCAGAGCTATATACGGGAAAAGGAGTGGCCAATCCTTCCAAGTCCTCCAAAGATTCCTCTGAATGTGTGTCTTCCCATCTTCACCTCAAATATAGTTTCTCCCATGTCATCAGTGAGATCCACTCACAAGGTATTAATCAACTGAAGACTGTTGCATAGGAAAAGTCAGAAATGGGATAAAAAAAAAGAAACAGTGAAAAGAGGAAAAATGGCTCACACAACAAATATGTTTTTAGCACTTTTAATGATTTTCTTTTGAAGACAAATCTTATTGGTGTGATAAAAAATGTTTCAGAAAGAAAGGACATATTTAGACAGGATGTTTTGGGAGAACATGAGTCTGAATCTATTTTTGGTTATAGTCATGTTTTATTTTGATCTTAAAATATTTTGACTATTTATGAGGATGCGAGTTACAAGGCGAATACTTGAGTTAATTTTTTTGGGGTATTATGTTTCATGTTTTGACAATCATTTAAAACGAAAGTGGAGTGACAATGGGTCCCAACTATTTATTTATTATTTAAATAGACCCATATTTATGTATTATTATTTATTTGTCTCAACAAATTAGGTAAGCTAATTAAGCTTAACAAAAGGAAGGTAGTTGAACTACCATAACTTATTGGCAAAGAATAAAAGATCAATAAAATGAAGAGACAAAGGAGTAAGAGAGAATAAGAGGAGAACTTCTGCTATAAGGTTTTCTTTGGACTTGTGAGATATTGTCATTCTTCATTCATTATGAGTTTACTAGAAAGCTTAACCTCTTGATGACAACATGGTCGTATTGAAGGAAGAAGGATTCAAAACTGAATCATATTTTCCAGAAACTTGTTTCTAAAGGTGTATGATTTATCTTTGGCAATCTGTGTGTTCTTGTTTGTTTATGGATTAAATTTCATGACTGATAAAAAATATTTTGCAGAGTCAAGTGACAACATTTTGTGGCAAGATGATCCAGATCTTTAGCTTCATGTTTATTTTGTTGTCAGAGTCATTTTGTATGGTGACCATTAGAGACTTCTACATATGACTTTGGTCCCTACCCTCACATGGGTTTGTAAATAAAACTCAACTTTGTATCACAGAATGAAGTTAATATAAAAAATCATATTTCTGATTTCAGTCTCAGAGTATGTATTCCCCATGTTAAGGACTGGTGGGATACGTACTTTGAGAAAAGGGCCACATAGGAATCTACAATATTTGTGGTCTCCCCCACCTGGGATTCCTTCAGGGATGCCATTAAAGAATAGTACTACCCTATTGGAAACTACAAGGACTAGTACATAAGATGGACTACACTACATCAAGAAAGGGACCAAACAATACTAGATTTCACCAATATTTTCCATACTTTGCGCACCAAATTGGGTATCAAAGACTCTGAATGACATATGGTGCTCAAATACCACAACTTTCTGCACAGATAAAATCAAACATAAATGGAGTTTTTGGACATCACATCATTTGGTGTGGCTTATAGATATGTTGTCAAGATCAAGTAGAAATCAGGGATAATTTTAAGGATGGAAATTTATTTTGAACTGTAGAAACCTTGGCGAATGTAATTGGTCCTTTATATGTCAACTATAAATATTTGGCAATATTTTTGTTAAAATATTCAAATTTCTAAGGATTTTATATAGTTTTTATAAAAATTTGGCGATTTTTAAGGTAAAATAATTTTGTCCTATAGAATTTGGGTGAATAATTTTTAGAATGATGAATCTTTTTTTGGGAAAAAGCATGGAAAATTATCCCATGGGAAAAATTATCCCCTAAAATTATCCCTGGCAAAAAATTTAAGTAGAAGAGGCGAGAGTTTGTATCTACAAATTCCTCACAGCCGAAGTAGGGAAAAGACGGTCCCAACCCACCAAACAAGGGACAAAGAAAAGATGGCCACTCTTATGAAAACCAGTCCAAGCCGCAACCCAATAAGGGTAATTAGAAGTTGAAGAAGGACATGGGAAAATGGTGTGAATGTGATAAAATCCCTTGGCACAAGACCAAAAAATGTTGATCCAATCAGTCACTGGTGGCCGAGATGAAAGCTTCCGAGTCAGAGGAAGATTCTAACTCTGAATCAAATCCATAAAGTGGGAAGTAGATCATCGATGCCAAACCTAGTTCCACTGTCGCTACCACCAAATTCTATCCAAGCGAACCAAAAGAACCAGAGGAAGGGGAACGCCTCTTTCAATCACATAAGTGGGTAAAGGGGACTCCACTACATTTCATTATCAATAGCGATAGTCAGAAGAACATGATTTTAGCAGAGGTGATCAAGAAGCTAGACCTATTGATAAAACTGCACCCACAACCCTACACCATCGACTAGCTTCACCAAGGACGAGATCTATGTGTTAGCCAACAATGTTGTATTCCCTACAACATCAAGCCCTTCAAAGATGAGGTATTGTGTGATATTTCTCCCCTTGAAGTTTGTGATGTTATTTTAGGCCAGACATATTTGTGGAAGCGACATGTTGTGTATGAGTCTAGACCCCACAGTTTTATTATTACTTTGGGTAGACAATTGTACAGGATACCAGAGGTAGCATCACCTACTACCATTTCTTTAATCTCTGCTAAGAAATGAATTAAGGTCATTTCACAGACAAAGAATTTCATCTTCTTTGTGATCCATGCTAGTAGTAAGTAGAAGGTCACCGCCACATTCGTGACCTCTACATAGATCCTCTATTTGCAATAGAAGAAAGTGGAAGGGATCATGGAAGAGTACAGAGACATATTCTCCTCTCCCACCTAGGTACTGATGCACTGCCAAGTCAAGCATCCAATTGATATAACCCCTGGTGCATTGCTTCCTAATGTACCAGTCTATCATCATTCACTAATGGAAAATGAAGAAATCAAGCACCAGATCCAAGAGTTTCTTCAAAAGGGGCACATCCTACCCAACTTCTCCCCTTGCGGAAGTCTGATTGTGCTGGTGCAGAAGAAATACATGACCTGACAGATCTGCATTCATTACAGAGAATTAAACAAAATCACATTCAAGAACTGGTACCCAATTCCTTGAATTGATGACATTCTTGACCAACTCAAGGGGGGAAAGTTATTTAGAAAGATTGACCTAAAGTCTGTCTACCACCAGGTTCCCATCGAACCAACTGATGTATGGAAGACATTTTTCAAATCTAAAGAAGGTCTCTTTGAATGGATGGTCATGCCCTTTGGCTTAAAAAATGCACCAAGAACTTTCATGAGATTGGTGGATGATGTATTGATACCCTTCATTGACTCTTTTGTGGTGGTATATCTGGATGACATCCTCTTCTTCAACAAAACTTGGGAGGAGCACATGCAACATATTTAGAAGTTTTTGGGCACTTTGTGAAAGCACAAGCTATATGCCAACTTGGAAAAATTCTCCTTTGGCATGAACATGGTCCAATACTTAGGCTACATTTTTGATGAGAATGGGGTACATGTGGATCCAACTAAGATCCAATTCATTCGTGACTGGCCAGCCCATACCACACTAATAGAGCTTCGAAGCTTCTTGGGACTTGCCAACTTCTACCGAAGGTTCATGTTGGGATTCTCCCATATTGCATGGGCCCTCATATAAGTAACCAAGGGCGGTGGAAAGGAAAAGTTCGCATGGGGGCAGACACAAAAACCAGAATTTGATGATCTGAAGCATTGCTTGTGCTCAACTCGAATACTCTCATTACATAATATGCAAAAATCATTCGAGATTGAGACTGATGCCTCCGACTATGTTGTAGGAGTAGTTCTCATTCAACATGGTCATCCAGTAGCATACCATAGTGATACACTCTCATATATTGTCCGGAAATACCCCACCTATGATAAATAAATGTATTCCATTGTGAAATACTGTCATCAATGGAAACATTACATTTTGGAAAAGGAGATAATAATCCACACTGATCACAATCCTCTACAGTTCATACAAACACATGGGAGGTTTTAGAATGAACACCATAAAAAGTGGTCCACATACCTATAGCATCTCCATATCAACATCGAGTATAAAACATGGAGCAAAAATCATGTTGTTGACTGGCTCAGTCACCCTCCCATTGCTTCACTCAAACAATGATCCATTCCTATGGGAATGAGGCATCTGAGTGGCCCAAACTTTATCAACGTGACCCTGACTTCACCAACACCTATCAGCTCTTGGGTACAGGAGTGACTGCCATTGATTTTCGCATCGAGGATGGACTGTTGTGCCATCTGGGCCACCTATGTGTTCCCACAAGAGAATGTGAAAATCTGATTTGGGAGGCTCACTACATTTAGATGGTATGACATTTTAGCTTGGAGTAAACTGTGGTCGTTCTATAAAAACATTTTTATTGGCCCAAAATTCGACAAGACATCAACAAGTATATCAGATCTTGTAATTACTATGCCATTTTCAAGCTAGCCATCAATAAGCAAGGCTTATATACCCCTCTTCCTACTCCCGAGAGGCCTTGAGAACCTATCTCTATGGATTACATGTCTGGCCTTCTGTCCACCAAGAATGTCAATGACTGTGTATTTGTGGTGGTTGATCATTTTTCAAAGATGGCCATTATCACAACCTGTAAGAAGAGAATCACAATGGTATATACTTCCAAGATCTTCTTCAAATGGGTGTGGGTCTATTTTGGGATACCAAAGACCATCACCTCAGATCGGGACAACATATTACTCAACAAATTTTGGTCAATTATTTGGTCATTGTTGGACACCAAACTCACTAAATCCACTTCTTTCCACCCCAAAACCGATGGCCAGACAAAGGTCATTAATTGGATGATTGTGCACATAATGCACATGTAAAACTCTAATCATTCATGCACATGGGATGAGAGTCTTCCCCATGTTCAACACATCTACAACATGGCTCTCCATAGCTCCATCGACCATATCCCATTTCAGGTGGGGTTGGGATTCCAACCCTTGGGTCCCATTGATGTTTCACACCTCTTGCAACCACACAGGAAGAATATTCCCATGTTTAGTTTGAGGCTGACAAAGCCACCAGATTGATTGAGTGGATTCAACACATACGCGAGCAGGTCCATGAGATTTTACAAAAATTCAATGCTAAGTATAAGCAATGCCATGATCAACTCTGGGTACCGCACCAGTTTCAGGTGGGAGACAAGGTCTGGTTACATTTGTAGAAAGAGCCCCTTACAGAGCCCCATATGATGCTCTACCCACTTCACTATGGGCCTTACACTATCACCAAGGTTTTGGGTAGCAATGATTTTGAGCTCAACACTCCACCATTCCTTAGCTTGCACCCAGTATTCAATGTGGACCTCCTTCGACCATATTTTCCACCATTATTTGACACCTCAGAGATTGTAGAATAGTTGACACCAACAAAGCTCAACCCTGAATGCATGGAACATGCATCCACTCATCAGATAGTGGACACACAGGTGAAGGGCACTTTCCAGTAGAGGATCCAACTTTATCAGGTTGTCAAGGCAGGGACACTCCTACACCAAGGCAAGTGGCTCACCCGGGGCAGAATTCGACAGAATTTTACTCACTTGATGAGGGAGCTCAATTCAATGGAGACCATTGATTCCTAAGGGGGAGGACTAATCTAGGTAGATATTTGTGCCCACCCACCTATTCCAACTGGCTCCTCTTGACAATTTTTAGTTCAACACATTCTTTTGTAATTATTTGTAATTATGGGTTCTACACTTTGGGGGTTGTCTGAATCCCTACACAACTTCCAGGTGGAGATTGGTGGACACCCACCTAATCCAACTGGATTATTTTGGAATTTTTCATGTCAGTACATCTTTTTGTACTTCCAGGGCTGTTTTGGGGCCCTAAAAATGTTTTTTTGGCTTTCCATAGTCAAATTGTAGACAGATTCAGAGTTTGATGACACAATGTTTAGTTCTCGAAAATACCTTTCCAATGGGCTATCACGTGCCTAAAATATAGGTTGTATGCAAACGTTACGACCCCAGGAAGTTGAGGTACCAACTTACCCATCAGGGCCCACATAAATTTTGACGTTTCATCTCCTAGGGTTAGGTTTTTGAATGTCTAGGGTTTTGGAATTCATGAGAAATGTTAAAAAGGCCTATGGAGCCTCATCATAATCATTCTTCTCAGACGAATGCACATAGTAGCCACATATCCTATCAAAGATAACTACCACCATTCGAGCAAGTTGTTTCAGTTGTGTAGTTTTACATTTTCAACCTATTTTATTTATTCAATAGAAGGTATTGTTCACTAGATATATATTGTTGTTCTCTGTATATTTGTGTTCTAGTATTCAATATGTTATTTATTTCATTCCGCTCATAAATCTGGATCACAGAAGAGGGGAGGGACAAATGTAGGGAGTAGAGTGAGGGGAAATGAGGTGAAGGGACAAAATGTAGGAGTAGGAGGAGGGGGAAATGAGAGGTGAAGCGGGCAAGGAGGTGAGTGTGTTGGAGGTGAACATGTGAGAGATGAGGGGGAGAGGTGAGGAGTTATGGAGTACAAAATGACCACCCCATGACTCAATAAAACTAAGTATGGGATATGAGGGGTGAGGGAAGAGAGGAGAGGGGGTATTTTGAGGGGAACATAAATGAGGGGAGTGAAAAATGTGGGGAGTGGGGAAAGGTTAGTGGGTTGAGAAGGGAGGGGGAAGGGATATCTATGAGTTCGAATGAATAGGTTGGAGGGGGGTAATAAAAATAAACTAAGGCATGAAAGAGTGAACATGAGATAAGGTAATGTGGAGATATAATGAGGGAGAATAAAATGAGTAAGATACAAATAAACTAAGTATGGGATTTGGTGAGGTAAGGGGAATGGAGAGAATGAAATTTTCCCATGAGAAATACCATGAATATTTTTTAAGGGTTTTGAACCTAACACAAGAAGATTTTAAGTGTTTTGGACCCAAACATTGAAGAAAACCAGGGTCTTGGACCTGAAAACTTTAAATGCAATTCCAATAGATTAGCTTTATTCCACATGAAAGAGGCGTCATTTTGTTCTTTAAACTTTAAACCTGGATATCTTGAGCATGTGAACTCTAATTTATGATCTAAAAAATACTTGGAGAAGATGATATTGAAGGCTACACTATGGGCCATAAATTCTCATGATAATTTATTTTTTATTTTTATGATCCCATATAGAGTGTGAAATTGAAATGATCAACTTTTTGATCAACACCTTCCTTTATACCGTCCAACAAAATGAAAGGATAACAACTATAGAAAATCCATTGTAACCTCGTCTCCACTCTCTCACAACCTACTCTCTCAGACACACAATACTATATCTCATTGTTACAATAAAATATATAGGATCCCATGACATCCAAAAATACCTAATCCATTGAACTATATTAAATTACAACCGTAATTCATTAACTAGAATTAGAAAACCATGGGTTGGAAAACCATGTGCCAAAACCACCAAAAACGGACGCAAAACCTACCAAATGTTTTTTTTTATCAGGGCTTCGCCCCCCTATGAATACCTCGCTACATCTGGTGCAACATAAAAAATCATGGGGCTAATTGTTCAAATAATATAACAAAAACCCATGCCAGGTATTGGGATCTAAATGTGGTCAAAACAAGACCTTTGAATAAAAAATATAATCAGGCTCCAAAACCAACAATAGTATCCTTCTCAAGGTTCTTGAGACATTTTCATGAACAATATATACACTACAAGTAGACAACTTGTGTTTTAGCATAAAACCCGTCTCTCTCATGGAAGCATAAATGAGGGGAGTGAAAAATGTGGGGATAGGGGAAGTGTGAGTGGGTTGGGAAGTGAGGGGGAAGGGATATGTATGAGTTCGACCAAAGAGGTTGGAGGGGGGTAACAAAAATAAACTAAGGCGTGAAAGAGTGAACGAGATATAAGGTAATGTGGAGAGATAAAGAGGGAGAATAAAATGAGCAAGATAAAAATAAAATAAGTATGGGATGTGGTGGGGTAAGGGGAATGAAGAGAATGACATGTGCCCATGAGAAATACCATGAATATTTTTTATGGGTTTTGAACCCAACACAAGAATATTTTAAGGGTTTTGGACCCAAAAATTGAAGAAAACCAGTGTCTCAGACCCGGAAAATTTAAATGCAATTCCAATAGATTAGCTTTATTCCACATGAAAGAGGCATCATTTGCTGCTATAAACTTTAAACTTGGATATATTGACCATACGAACTCAGATTTTTGATCCAAAAAATACATGGAGAAGAAGAGATTGAAGGCTACACTGTGGGCCATAAATTATTCTGATATTTGTTTTTATTTTTATGATCCCATATAGAGTGGGAAATTGAGATGATAAAATTTTTGATCAAAACCTTCCTTTATACCATCCAACGAAATGAAGGGATAACACCTATAGAAAATCCATTCTAACCGTGTCTCCACTCTCTCACAACGTCCTTTCTCAGACACACAATACTCTCTCTCATTGTTACAATAAAATATATAGAATCCCATGACATCCAAAAATCCCTAATCCATTGAACTAGATTAAATTACAACCTTAATTTCTTAACTATAATTAGAAAACCTGGGTCGGAAAATCGTGTGCCAAAACCAACCAAAACGGATGAAAAACCTACCAAATGTTTTTTTCTCAGGGGCTTCACCCCCCTATGAATACCTTGTTACATCTGGTGCAACGTAAAAAATCATGGGCCTAATCGTTCAAATAATATAACAAAAACCCATGCCAGGGATTGGGATCCAAATGCAGTCAAAACAAGACCTTTGAATTAAGAATATAATCCGGCTCCACAACCAACAATAGTAGCCTTCTCAAAGCTCTTGAGACATTTTCATGTAAAAGATATACACTACATCTATACAACTTGCATTTTAGGATAAAAATTGTCCCTCTCATGGCTTATATCATACAAAGCATAACTGGTGCTCTATTGCAGCACCCAACTCTCCTCTAGCTGCGTAAAAACCTCTTGTAAAAATTGTCCTCAATACCCACTCAAATTTCATTTTCTTTCATGCAGGCTTTGAATCTCACATTTCCTCTAACTAGTTAATTAACTTCTCAAACAAATTGATATTTCTAGCTAGTAGAAGACTTGAACATTCACACTAATATTTTATGCACCAAGAAAATAACCAAAAAAATAGAGAGCTCCAAGAATTGACACCGAAAGCTCCAAATAGGTAGATCTTCTATTAATTGTAATCTCTAAATGATATTTAACAATTCACAACAATTTGGAATGAGATGAGAGCTTTTGTTTATAGAGGAGGCTTCTACATCCTTCTCATTCTTTATAAATTCTTTCTCCCTAAAATTATCCCAAGAGACTAACACACAAATTACGTGTCATCCACACCAACAAGATCGATTGTGGGTTAAATAAAATACTTAAAACCCTTGTCAATGGACTACTTGAAATACAAGACAAGATATTGAGCACTTACCAAACCAAACAAAGGAATATGGAAGAGAATAAACCCTAGACATATTCCCTCCAAGTAGTTAATTAAATTCTCAAATGGATTGATCTTTCTAGCTAATAGAAGCCTTGAAAATTCACACTAATATTTGATGCACCCAGAAAATAACCAAAAAAGAGAGAGCTCCAAGAATCGACAATGAAATATCCAATTAGGTAGATCTTCTATTAATTGTAATCTCAAAATGATATCAAAAGATTCACAACAATTTGGAATGAGAGGAGAGCCTTTATTCATAGAGGATGCTTCTACATCATTCCCATTATTTATTAATTCTTTCTCCCTAAAATTAGCCTAGGATACTAATACAAGAGTTACTTGTCATCCACACAAAGAATGAGACTAAGTAAAAATAAGTAAAATATGCCACATGTGCATAAAAACCTCTTGAGAAGGGAAGAATCCCATAGAAGTTGGGTTGATTTTCTTAATTATCTCAATGTTCCCTTGAAAGAGTGTTGTCAAGGTCTCAAATCATGGTTTAGTATACTTACATGCAAGTAAAGTTCCAACTTCTACCCTCATAATGTGGAACAACCTCATGGAATGTGTGAAAGAGTCCCCAACAGGTGGATGGATCCTCTAACTGTACTCAAGAATGCTAAAAATATGCCTCCAAGGTGTAACCACATCCTCATATCTAGAAAAATCCTCCAAAAGGAATGTAAAGTGCCCCTCCAAGTCAAATCAAATCCTAAAAACACCCCACGATTGTCATAATGTCCACATGTGTAGGTCGACCTTGAAATCATGCATAAAACAACTCAAAAAGTGATGAAATTGGAGGGTTCTCTATGATATTCAACATGTAATGTGTAGATGATATCCATGCATGAAAAACAACAAATATATTCCTTGGAGGATGTGACCAGTTCCTTGGGATACATGTACTTCCT
>SNQJ01S0071701.1:32019-43559 GCA_010110895.2 Picea sitchensis | reverse complement strand
ATTAGTAAAAAACAATTTAAGTGATTATTTTGTAACCAATCTTGGGTTTATTTGTTTTTGCATAGGGATCTATTGTCAAAACCACTGTTTCAAGTAGGTCGAAATGAGCCAAAATTTTAACGTTTAGAAAAAACTTTTTGCTTTAGTTAGCGTCACCTTTTTATTTAAGTGTTAATTTTAAGGTTTTTCTGAGCTATTGTATGAGTTTTGAAGGTCATGCTTGAAAAATGTTGTAATTTTGACCCCGTTTGAAAAAATGATGCTATCAGTAGCACCACTTTTTGATTTGGGGGATGATTTTTATGTTTTTAATGCAAAAATATGGGTTTTTTTGGGCCAAATTTTTTGTTTTGAGGTCACACTTCTCGTTAAGTTGGTAATATTGTTTTAAATGTTATCTTTCACATGTATTCTGCTTTGATTCGCACTTGATGGTAATCTGATTTGAAGTCCAACTCGGCGAAGAACTTGGTTTGTTGCAGCTAATCCAACAATTCATAATCCTTGGCAGTGGATATCTATTCTTGATGGTCATTTTCTTCAGGGCACTATAGTCAATGCACATTCTCCAGCTTCAATCCTTATTCGACACCATAATAATGGGTGAACCAGATGGAAACATACTAGTTCCGATGACTCCCTACTCCAACTATTGTTTCTAGTTTCTTCTTCACTTCATCTACTTCAATGGACTGCCTATATAGCCCAATGTTCAATGGTGTTGACTCGACAACCACTGACTCTCATGTTCAACCTATCGCTTGGGTGGCATCCCCCAAGAAACTTGAAACACTTCTTTGTAGGGTTCAATCAATTGTTATAGTTGTTGGAATTTTTTGCCACTACATCCTTCCAAGGATACCTTCATCTCCAACTTACTATCTTCTCGGTGTTGTTTTCCTTCTCTCAAAAATAGCAAGACAAACTTATTTGTGCTGCTAATGATTCTTCTAGCTTGATGAGTGTTGATCAAAGAGAGTTTGGCTTTGTCCTTATGTGCATTTATGGCATATGAATTTCCATCCTTAACTAGCCTACATTGGTTGGCTCTCCTTGTAACAACCGTGTTTTCCCTAGTATGAAATTATAAGTGTTATTGTGGAAAAACAATATGCGAACCCGTGGGTGATCAAGGATAAACAATGTACCTTGATAGATTTTGTAATATGTGTGTGTGTGGTTTTTAATAAAATAGAGAATGTTGAGTGTTACACATCAAAATTCCACACTTAAGTGTCGCACCCTAAGTGTCACAAGTATCACAAAGTGTCGTATGCAACTTTATAAGTGTCGCATGCACTTTTTCAAGTGTTGTATGCACATTACTAAGTGTCCCATGCACTTTTCCAAGTGTCACAACTCATTGACACCATGAAAAACATTTTCCATGATCCCTAAGTCATGTTGGAGGAAGAAACCCATCATTTCAAGGTTAGAAACATGCTTTTTACTTGAAAATTCGACCATTTTTGGGGCATTTACGAAGGGTGGTGCCCCCCTGTCCATGTATAGGAAGAATCACTGCTCCCCTTGCCATTTTAAAGGAGTGCCACTGGTGCCTTGTATCTAACTTAGGGGGAGCACCACTTTGGTTAGAGGAAAACATGGAGAATCCCACCTTTTCCTAAGGGACATATCTGAAGAGATGAGGTTGGTTTTGCTTGAATCCTATTCTATGGATCTATATTAGGATCAAATCCCAACTCATGAAGGCATATCCTCAACCACTTCCCTAAATATCCCATGATGTTTGAGCCTCCCAATCCTATAAATTGAAGGCGTTTCCAAGGTAAAGGGGGGAATATTTCAAGTGTCAAACCTTTGATCTTGATAGAGGGAAATCCATTGAAGTATCATCATTTTGATCTCAAGGCCTTCGTACAAGGGTTGGACGAGGAGAGATTGGAGAATATTTTTTCATTGTCAAACATGTTTTGTAAGTGTCTTCTTTTGGCTTTCCATTTAATATCAACTTGGCCTATTCCTTTCATTATGATTGTACATTGTAATTTATATACTTAAGTCAAATCGAGTATAGATAGATTTATTTTATCTAATCACATAGAGTATGAGAAAGGATTTGTTTATTGTTCATTGCAAGTCCTGACTCACACTAAGGAGCTTGGAAATCAAGCCTAAAGCTTGGAGCAACGAGGAAAAACATCGAAACAAGGTATGCCACACTCTTTCTCTTTCTCATTATGATTGGTTATAAACCAGATCTATAAGGAAAGTAGAAACCATTTGTTTACTTCTGTATTTTGACCAAATAAGGGGTCTTGGTCTAAAGGGGAGCTTAACATGTCTACAAGGTAAGATTTCTCATAACATAAAAATGACGACTCCACTAGGGATTGGACTTTAACTTGTCTTTCCTTTGATTTGTCTAAAACCTTTGTCTATGATTGGATATTGTTTGTTTGATTCTTGATTCTAATTCGTTTCCCCTTCCCTCATCTTCATCAAGAATTTTACAGAGTCATTGACTGAATCTTTGCTGAGTTTAATCTTTTTTGTGCTTTTTTCAAGCACTTTAAGGACCAAGACTCCCCTGTAATGGCTACCAGGGAGCCACTAGCTTGACTAGCGCTCCCCCTTGGTCTCCTAGGGAGCACCATAGCACTATGTTCCTTTGGTAACAGAGGTGCCAATACCTTATTTTAGGTGGTTTCATGAAGTTTTTCTTTGTTTAGCTCAGTCCGTTTTTAAGAGGATTTTAGCCCAGAGTCTTTTCATTTGTCTTTGACTTTGTTTTAATTGAGAAATTGACATCCATCACTCATTTCATTTCCTTATTTGAGTTTGCAAACTTCTCCTAGGTGTGAAATTGTATGGTCCCTTTGGGTTAACAAGATCCCTTGGTTCATCCTACCTTTTAGTTGTCTGATCTTCGTCTCGCAAAGTTTTCAAATTTCTTGATTGTTTATAAGTTTTCATCAACTAGAATTTGCAAAGGTTGTTTGGTATTGAGCCCTTTTTGTCTTCATTGAAACATCTCACATTTTGAATGATTAGCACTCTCTTTTTTACCACAACCCAGCCTTGAATATTGATTCTTGTTGCTCATTTTTTAGGATTTTCAAGAGTGTTTGTATTTTTTTATCCTTTACATATTTTGATTTCCTGATTGAACAAGTTGTGAAGTGCATTATTATACTTGATTTCTTTAAGTTCTCATCATTTTTTGAGTGCACTTTGTTTGGTTTCTTTTTTTTCCTTGTGTTTATTTGTGTCAAACATTGATTTCTTTCATTTCACTTGAAAGTTAAGAACAATTTTTTTTTGCATATCTCATTGCATACATACTCGAACAAAGAAATTGTTGCATTCTTAGGAAATTAGTTTCGGTACATGTTTGGAAAATAGCTAGTTTTCCATTTGGATTTCAGAAAGATTTGCTTGGTAGTTTGGCATCATCTTGCTCCCAGAAATTGAAAATTTGCATAGTTTTGAGTACTTTCTTGTGTTAAGGAGAATAGAAATATTCTCCTTCCCATGCATATAATTCATCGAAAATAAAGAATTGCATCTCATTCTATTAAATTATATTGAATTCGAGTCTTACACATCATCAATTTCATCTCCATGAACCTTCTGAGTAAAAATCCATTAAAATCAACCACATGCTAATAAAATCCACTAGACACTTTTTGTTTTTTAGTACATCAACAATACCACATGATTAGGGTCTTTGGACTAGGTAAAGTGAGTAAGTCGTCCAAGACTACTAAACAGACTGTAGAACACTAAAGAGTTAACAAATCCAATTTTTGTATAAGCATAGCCGGGAACCCTATCTAACACAGGGGCTAAACATGAGGTTGTGTGCGAAAGATAAGCGGAGATTGCCCCTCCAAAGCTTGACCAATTGTAGTGGAATGAGCGTATATTGGGGGTTTTTCTTGAGAAACCACTGGTTTCATTTGGTATCAATGCTTCATGAATCCTGAATTCATTCAGGGTCCTAAGGAGTCTTATCGGTCCACTTGTCTTCAATTTTCTTGAAGAGATTCATACTTTGATATCCTTCCCATATGTTCGGTCCCGACTGTCGACTGTACCTACACGAAGGCTGACTATGAGTTGGTAACCTTAGTGGCCTTTCCTAGGTATCTACAGAGATGATTGTGGGGGGATTCCCACAGTACCTGGGGAAGCCATCGTATCACACTTTCAGTACCCTTGGAGGGTGATCCCACGAAAGCGAGAATTTATTGCACCAAGAAGGGTTGTTACGTGGAGGTCAAGGTAAATGACTCTCATTTCTTCACTGGTGGCTTGATATCCCATCATCAAAAGATCCTTTATATACTATTTACTTAGTTGGTTTGTTATAGATTTTTGTTAAGAAGTGTGTTTCTATTAGGGTTTGTAGTTGGCCTTAGGAATATCTCGTAGCATGCAAGGTATCGATCTTGAAATTTATGAACATCAAAGAAATCCTTCAAATGAAGGATTTATTAACAAGGAAATGCATTCTGAAGTCGAAAGTGTAGCTCTCGAAAGAGACCACCACGAAGAAGAACCAATTACAACCTTTTTATAAGGATTTTTCATCCCAGTAAATCCTCCTATCACTAATCCACATGGCCCATTACTCGTTGAAATACCATCATAAACATTTCTTGATGATTATTCTTCTTAAAATTTACTGTATGGTTAAGCCATTAGGAGATATTTTGGGATGAACCCATCACCGTTTGGTTTTCCTAAAGGACTTGAGAATTTATCTTTATCCATAAATCTTGTAGTTGATACAGTTGTTGGTTCTTCTTTATTGGGAACATCAGTGACCCAGGTAACCCTGACACAACCACTCGAAAATACATCTCCCTTTGCACATGGGTCAGGTAATATTTTTGCTTCACTATTTCCACACATGCACACACCAAGTGATTTACTTGGTTGTCCCACCAGACAGATGAACAACAATCAATTCGTTCAAACAACCACAGTTACACAAGATACTCATCCTCCCTCTCCAACTTTACAAATGGGTACACCCTTTGTTGGAGGTCAATATTCAATGGGAGGCCAACCTTTAGTTGAGGGGGCAACCTTCAGTTGGAGGGAAACTTTTTAYTGGGGGGAAACCTTCAACCATGGGGAAAACTCCTATGTGGATGTAACATCAACAAACTTGGGGAAAAGTCGCTCCTAAAAGATATTCTATCCCTACTTCCATTGGTATGTATCATGGAAAACCATATCTAGAAGTTKCTAATCCTTTGTGGGGTAAGCCTAATCCAGCGAGTATTCCTCAGTGTTATCACCATTAAATTTTTTGTGTGAAATTGAGATTTTAGGACTTAGCGAGGCGCTAAATTGGTTTGGAAGTATGATAAATCAACATAAGGGATAAATATGGCAGGAAGAGGCTAAGTATGGAGGGGGCGTTAAGGTGATGGGACCCGATACTTCGCATATTGCGAGCACTCCAAATCGATGGTTGAGTATCATTTTGGGGGGAGAAGTTGTGCGGAGGATAGTTTCAGAAAGCAAGCCAAAATCTAAACCGTGGTTTTGGGTTAGGACTACGTGGCACCACCAGGTGCATTTTGGGGTTAGAAGCGGTTTTCCCTAAACCACTTCCTTGCACCCTCGAAATTGGAAAAGTATATAAAGGGCATTTGTTGGTTATTTTATTATTTTTCAAAATACTGGAACATTTGAAACTTGGCATGACCACCTTCGTTCAACTCCATCTCAACATTACTCCAAGTTCACGCCATTTCCTCTTATTTCCAGGTATTTTTCATCGCCGTCATGGACCCTATCATAACTTCAGTAATAAAGCAAGACCCTGTGTCTTATGAAGAATCCCTAATTGACCGGGATTCAGACGTTTTCGACAACGAAATCACCATTTCGCCCATCACTGTGTCCAGAAGAAATCTGTCTGATAATGTAGGAAAACATATACCATTCCTTGAAGTAGTTCATGCCTCCATAGTCCTGTATGTTGTAGAAATCGCTTTCCCCTTCCCCGAATTTATAGGTTGGTGCGCAAAACAATATTCGCATGAAGAAAAGGTCGTCGTGAATAAGCAAGGTTCCGAGGTCATGTGTAGGGTAGAGAGTCTATCAATTCGAGATGCCCTCAGTATACCAGAATATTTATCTATAGTGTCTGAACCCTTCAATGAAGAAAATCTAATTAGGTTATACAGAGAGTGTCCATCAGAAGTCATAGATCTATTTTTACAAACAGTTGTCAAACCAAAACATTTTTTAGAGAGTCTGTCTTTGCCCATGGATGTGAGTATAATGGTTATTGAAGTCCAATGGGTTTGTTCCCTTTTGAGTCAACTTTTAGGTCTAGATAATGACAAATATGTAGTTGAAGTCATGCTCAGTTTTCTATTGACCTTTTTTTATGTCAGAGTCTGGTCTCTCAGTTTGTATCAGCTTTGATCAATTCATATCTTATAATATCCATAAGCAACTGGTAAATTTCAGTTCTCTAAGGCATTTCATATACTACACCTATCCGTTGAATATTTTCATAGAGACCAATAAGAGAGAATTTTCTAAAGCAACATTCATATCAATTGAATGTAAAAGGATTACATTTCTCATTTTCATCAACAAAGTCATATCCATGGTTTACAGTTTAATATTCAACGCCAACTTACCTAGAGTTATACATGACATGAGCAGCTATCTACAACCAAATACATAAAACAAAGTGGGGAATGAGTACTATTCATGCATTCAACAATGATCTGGGTTTATGGTTGCCATGAATCCCCCTATCTGTAGCTTATTTTTCTGACTGCCAGGGTCTTTTCCCTTGAATTCACCAAGAAGAGAATTATATTTGAGACATAACATTTCCTAAAATTTCGCAAAGCCTCCAACCTCAAGTTCCCTTTTATCATTATCCCTTTCATTGTCAAATCCAAATCTTGTTTTTCTCAGATTCAATTAAAGCTCAAAGAGTTTGGTTTTGCACAACTGCAGGGGAGAATATATGACCCAAACCAAATAATATCCAAGAGGAGATTGATGAACAAACATGCCCCTTATGAGCATGAACATGTTGAGGGTTTTGATAAACTAGAAAACCTATAAGTTTGTGTTGATATGGAAGCAGTCTTGCAACCAACTCAAATGCAACAAGTAGAGACAATCTTGAAACAAAGACAAACATAGCAATCTCCTCAGAGACTAATAGTCAAAATTCCTAAGATGAGTGTTTACAACAAAAGAAGCAGTTCAGAGGCCATGGGCACGAGTGATCAACAAACTGCCCCAAAGAAGATGAAAATTACACAGTCTCCATAGATTGTAAATTTGGAGGAGGAAGAGCCTAAAGAAAAAGTAAATTTAGATATGGTGGAAAGTGGCACTAGAACTGTAGAGGTTGAGAAGGAAACAAAACTCCAAAGTGAAGGCATCTCTAGAACTTTTAGCAACATAAAATACATCTTTGAAAAGACATCTGAAGCAGTGTATCAATCTAAAGAAGATCTGGCAAAACAATATGATGAGAAGGGAAATGTTTCTCTGAGTGAGATGGGGGATTTAGTCCCTAAGGTGGAAAATATTTCTCAACATAAATCTTCTTTGTTCACAGTGAGAGATATTGAGAAGAGGACATTTAATATAGCAGTTGCAAATGAAGACAAAGTATCTGAGATAAAGATAAGGTATGACAACATTAGTGCCCAGACACGGTCAAATTCCATAGACATACCAGTGACATGTTATATTCATATTAGTTAAGTTTAATCTCGAAGAACTCAATACTGTCATCCCATGTGGTGAACTTGGAAGAACAATTAAGGCAGGAAAATGCTTCCAACAGAGCTTGGAAGACTCAAGTCAAAAGATTGGAATCTGAAGGTCCCCAAGAGGTGAAAACCTCATTTTCTGAGAAAGACAAATTAATTCAAAGCTTGAAGAAGAAACTTAAAATGTCTGCCATAGAGCATCCACAAATATGAGAACTGGTTGCTCTAGAACAGGAAAGAGACACATTTCGTTAAGAAGCATTGAACTACAAAGCTAAGGTGTTGCAGCTAGAGTAAGAAAAGATGAAATGGTCACAAGAGAAAACCGAATTGTTGATCAGGGTTGTATTTGTACCTCCCACTACAGAAGCTGGGCCAAACACAGAAGGACTTGTCCAGGCTATGTCACAAGTTATCCTGAAAGAAGGAGAGATCAAAGGGATAAAAGGGAACATAGATAAGTTGAAGCAAGAAATGCAAGAAAAGGATGAAAGAATGGCTCAATTTAAACAGGAGAATCAAGCCTTGCAGGAAAGGATAGATAAGATGAAAATAAGATTAAGAGACAAAGGACTGATGTAGGGAGACAAACACATCATCTGGGATTCTATAGCTGCTGAAGCTACCGAATTCAGAGTGTATCTGAATTTAATAAATGATAAAGACATCATTTCCATCACAGCCATATGCAGGTGCAATGTTGTGAATGAGAATTTAGCAGAGAAACCATCAGAGTGGGCCCAAAATGCCATAAACCTGCTAAACTCCATCCCTACTATAGAACTTTAGACCATTGGAGTTAAAGATAGAACTACATTAATCATCTGGGCCACGAGGTTTATTGATAAACATAATTGTTGAACATATTTTCATTCATGTGTTTTCATTGATGTCAACAGTCATGATAAGTTTCTATGATGGAAACATGAATCAGTCATGATCAATTATACAGTTGGCATTAGTGTCAAGATAGCCAATAAGGTCTTTCCATGTGTAATGAAGGGTCAATGATGGAAAGAGAATTTCAAACAATAAGCAGAGAAACAAGGTTAAATCCCAGGAGGAAAAGTATACTAAAGATCGACAGAAGAACATCACCTTAATCCTGAAGCAATTCGTGATTATTTTTTATCACGATAGGATCAACAATGTTCCTATGATTAAATCTCAGGAGGTTTAGAAAATGATTCCTATGATCAAATCTCGGAAGGAAAAGTGTAAGCTTAGGGTGAGAAGCCTCAACAACTGTCTGATCATAGTGAGAAGCCTCAACATCCATCCGATCAAGAAATTGACCGTGTTGATCATCTAAATATTACAGACGTCGGTCATATGAGTGACCGTGGGCTTGAGGAATGTTGTAGGATCGTGATCGTCAGATCTGCAAGCCAAATCAACGGAAGAGATGAATTGTGGAGAGAGAAAGAAGAATTAAACAAATCGCTAGATCCAATCCCACAATTGTTCTAGACCGTCAGATCTCATAGACTCAGATATCGACGACTGTGGTTGATCCAACAAGCAATCAAATTAAGTTGAATTGAGTTGTGACCGTCAGATGCACAATCTCCAGATCAACGACATGGATAGATTGCAGAGATCAAAAGGAGAATTAAATATCACACTAGTTCTAATCCCGCAATTAGTCAGGACCATCCGATCCTATAGCTTCGAAGATCGACGATTGTGGTTAACTCACCAACAACGCGCAACTTCAAATTGCGGAATTTGGGTGACGAGTTAAATCACTCGCAAGTTGTGGTTCCACAATCCACATCAACTGTTGATTGTCACTTGACAATAAATCTACAGTTGGAATCAGTTCCACTACCAAGGAGCTGTTTCCATTACAAAACCCGACAATACTCTTAAAAGTCATGTTGGTTGAGGACCCCACAACCATCCTTGATCATTGATCTATTTCGAGAGTCTTCTTGACCGTTGAATCATTTTAAAGTGGAAGGATAGGATAAGCAGGGAAAAAATCTTGAGAATTCGATTATCCGAATACTCGCCATTCGTCAGATCATTCTAGTGGAAGGATAGGATAAGCTAGCCAAGAACTATCGTATATAGATCAAGCCGTCGATCTAAGAACATGATCAATGAACAACATTCATTTCGGGTTAAAAAATGTGAGGAGGTTACGCTTCAGAAAGTTTGAGATTTGAAATACCCGAGGCCCGAAATCCGAAATAAATAAGGACCATCAGATGTGGAGGATATATGATGACTGTTGGATCAGGGTTGTTGGTCAGCAGACTACGTCAGCAAGGACACGTGGTAGACCATGTCAGAATACCACGTCAGCAAGGACACATGGAAAACCACGTCAGAATACCATGTCTACAAGGATATGTGGAAGACTACGTCAGCAGAATGCATCTACAAGGACATGTGGTAGACCATGTCAGCAAATACACATGGCATAATCAGATGATGACAAGTCTCAATAGGAAATTGGCTCATGCCATGTCAACATGTGACATCAATAAGATACGTCACTCCAGGAGTTTTACCACCAGCACTTGCCCAAAATCCCAAATTCCCAAATGCTGAAGTCCCGAAGTGGACATGAGACGTCCAATCTGAAAGATCACTTCAGGAGCATTCTCGATCGTCGATGTACTACAGTGAAAGTTGAGACTTGAGAAATCTAAAGCCCGGAGACGTGAAAGGATCACAACCGTTGATCTGAAAGGGACATGCGTTAGTGATTTTTCAACTCCAGAAGATTGACATACAAAGGAAAGAAGTCGTTGAGATTTGAAATCTCTGAAGTCCAAAGACCTGAAGTAAATGGTGGCCATCCATCTCAATGTTTGATTAAGTCCTAGCCATCAGATTTAACAATGAATGGATGAGTGTAAGGATCAAATCCGACCATTGATTTATTTCCGTGAAATAAACCGTCCGATCTGATTCGAAGGTTTAAAAAGTTGAAAACCCAAAGTTCAGAAGGGAGAAGTTCTGTCAGTCGTCCATCTCACCAGAAGATTGAATTTTGACCGTTGATTCTGATAATCGCTCAAGCGCTCGTTTAGTCTAGCGTCTAGTCACCACCATTAGTTGTATGGAATAGAGAAACACGGGTAAAATGAAGGAAATGCTTAAATTGATAAGCCCGTGGTTCTACGTCTGTGATCATATGAAAATGGTTTGAAGGAAGCACCTCATATAGATTAATTTGACAAAGAGTTAACACCAAAACAATACAGATAAATGATAAGTGATTAAATATGATCTGTTGGTGAACCGAGAACACAACAACAACATGATAACGATATAATGAGTCGATCCATGTATGTGATCAACTCACAAGGACAGACAAACCGATACACAGTCATGATTAAAAGAGAGTTAAATCATGAAAACATGAATAAAGAATGATATTTATTAAATATTAATATTATCATTTAAATGAAAAGGTACAATGGTTCAAAAATCAAAAGACACAATGATTCAAGTTCACACCAGTTGAAAGAGTATGTAAACAAGAAGGAATGGTGAGAAGTTGTGTAGTTGAATTTGTTGAAGTATATATATTTATATATAATGGATTGAATGAAGATTCATTCTATTAGGTTGGTGCCTGTTTACAAGCTGGGTCTTGTATGAGGATTGGATTCCTCACATCTCAGTTGGATATGAGATTAACAAGATGGGACTTGTTATGAGGATTGGATTCCTCACATCTCAGTTGGATTTGAGAACTACAAGCTGGGTCTTGTAATAGAGAGTTTGGTCTCTCATAATTATATGAAGATGATATTTAAATATTGATCTTATGTATTCATTCAAGTT
>SNQJ01S0071701.1:7236-32009 GCA_010110895.2 Picea sitchensis | reverse complement strand
CCCTTAAGTGTCAAGTACCCATTTCAACAATTGGTATCAGAGCGAGGTTCCTTCAACATAGTTTAAACACTGAAGGTAGATTCAAAAGAAATGGGTGGAAAAATCGTTATCTCCACAAATGAAGCTCCTCTATTTGATGGAACATATTATTTATCATGGAGAGAAAATATGAAAAGATATCCGAAGTCAAGAGGATCTGGAGTTTGGGATACAGTAGTAAGTAAGCCCTGGCACTTAACCACTTCAAAGAGAAAATTACTTCTCTTTGATTCTTTTGCAGTTTTGGATTTTCTCTTTGTTAAGGGGGGCAACTTTAGAAGTAAAAAGGAAGAAGAAACTCAAATGACAGATCCTTCAATTCAAAATAAAATCAATAATGGAAATACCTTCAATGGATATTGCTTTTCTTGTCATAGCTTTGGCCATAAAGCAATGGACTACAAGAAACTAGAGAAATGATATACAAGAAAATCCAAAAACTCAATTAGATGTTGGAGATGTAATTTTGTTGGGCATACAACAAAATTTTGTCATACAATGAGATGTTACAATTGTGATAGGTTTGGGCACAAATCCCAAAACTATAAAAATACAAAAAGTCAATATTTGAATAAGTCATTCAAGTCAGTGACAAAACCTAATAAAAGTTGGAACATGAAAGGACATGATGAATCTCCAAAAACAAAATTAGAAAGAAAAGATCCAAAAAGCAGAATATCTCACAGAAAGATATGGAGAAGCAAATCTGAAGGAGAAAGCAAGAAATATGTTATTACACCTGAAAATGAAGAAACTAATAATAAGACTATGATGGGTGAATGTCCTAATAAAGAATGTGAAATAAATCAAGCTCAAGAAAAGGAAGTACCTATAGAAGAATATGGGACAATATCAAATTATGATGATGTCATAAGTTAAAAAAAAAAATTACAAAAAGAAGTTTAAATTGGTTTTTACAAAATCAAAGGATTATGCCAAAGAGTTTCTAAATTAACATATGGAAAATCTTGACTATCTATATATTAGTTGTCAAAATAAAAATCATTGGTTGGATTAGTTGTAGAATACAAGAAGAAGAAAAAATAAAGGTACCATAGAAGTTCAAGGAGTATCATTCAACAAAGATCAATTGATAACAAAATTTGTATTTAAATCAATTGGTATAATTCCTCAATTGAAATTCCTGTGAAATATCAAAGACTTGATCACTACAAAATTGGTATCAAGAAGACTACTTATTTGAACACAAAAATCCCAAAAAATTGAGATAAGAAGTTAGTAAATTAACAAGGGAAGAGACCTCGTCAGGAAGAGATACCCTTTCATAAAAAAAGGGGGAGAGTAGTTAGAAGCAGAGAGAGCACATATTGACAGGAGGAGTCATTCAGTTATGACAGACATAACATGATTCCAGGGGGAGTTACCTAAGTTCATATTCTGGTCAACAACATGTAGACAAATAAATGTTCATTATAAGGGGAGAAACCCTTTTCCATTGATGTCAAAGGGGGAGAGTAACTTTATAGACAAAAGAATCATCACATGGGGAGTTTGTGTATGAAGTTAATATGCTGCCCTCAATTACAAAGGGGGATATTGTTGAACATATTGTCATTCATGTGTTGTCATTGATGTCAACAATCATGATAAGTTTCTATGATGGTAACATGAATCAGTCATGCTCAGTTATACAGTTGGAATTAGTGTCAATATGGACAATAAGGTCTTTACATGTGTAATGAAGGGTCAATGATGGAAATAGAATGTCAAACAATAAGCAGAGTAGCAAGGTTAAATATCAGGAGGAAAAGTATACTAAAGATCGACAAAAGAACATCACCTTAAAGATGAAGCAATTCATGATTATTGTTGATCACGATAGGATCAACAATGTTCCTATGATTAAAGCTCAGGAGAGTTAACAAATACTTCCTATGATCAAATCTCGGAAGGAAAAGCGTAAGCTTAGGGTGAGAAGCCTCAACAACCGTCTGATAAGAGTGAGAAGCCTCAACAGTCGTCCAATCAAGAAATTGACCGTGTTGATCATCTAAATATTATGGACGTCGGTCATATGAGTGGCAGTGGGCTTGAGGACCATTGGAGGACCGTGATTGTCAGATCTGCAAGCCAGATCAACGTCAGAGATGAATTGCAAAGAGAGAAAGAAGAATTAAACAAATCGCTAGTTCCAATATCACAATTGGTCTAGATCATCAGATCTCATCGACTCGGATATCAACGAATGCGGTTGATCCAAAAAGAAAATAGATTAATTCGAATTGAGTTGTGACCGTCGGATGCGCAATCGCCAGATCAATGACAGGGATAGATTGCGGATATCGAAAGGAGAATTAAATATCATTCTAGTTCCAATCCCGCAATTAGTCAGGACCGTCCGATCCTATAGCTTTGAAGATCAATGATTGTGGTTAACTCACCAACAACGCACAACTTCAAATTGTGGAATTTGGGTGACGAGTTAAATCACTCGCAAGTTGATTAAGTCCTAGCCATCGGATTGAAAAATGAATGGATGAGTGTAAGGATCAAATCCGACCATTGATTTATTTCTGTGAAATAAACCGTTTGATCTGATTCGAAGGTTCGAAAAGTTGAAAACCCGAAGTTACAAAGGGCGAATTTTCGTTAGCCATCCATCTCATCAGGAGAATGAGTTGTGACCATTGATTCTGATAAGTGCTCAAGTGCTCATTTAGTCTAGCATCTGGTCACTGCTGTTAGTCATATGGAACAGAGAAACAAGGGTAAAATGAAGGCAGTGCTTAAATTGATAAGCCTGTGGTTCTATGTCTGCAATCATATGAAAATGGTTTGAAGGAAGCGCCTCATATAGATTAATTTGACAGAGAGTTAACACCAGAAAAATACAGAGAAATGATAAGTGATCGAATATGATTTTTTGGTGAATCGAGAACATGGAAACATCATGATAATGATATAATGAGTCGATCCATGTCTGTGATCAACTCATGAGGACAAAAAACCGATACACGGTCATGATTAAAAGAGATTTAAATCATGAAAACATGAATAAAGAATGATATTAATTAAAGAATAATATTATCATTTAAATGAAAAGGTACGATGGTTCAAAAAGCAAAAGACACAATGATTCAAGTTCACACCAGTTGGAAGAGTATATAAACAAGAAGGAATGGTGAGAAGTTGTGTAGTTGAATTTGTTGAAGTATATATATTTATATATAATGGATTGAATGAAGATTCATTCTATCAGGCTGGTGCCTATTTACAAGTTGGGTCTTGTATGAGGATTGGATTCCTCACATCTCAGTTGGATATGAGATCAACAAGATGGGACTTGTTATGAGGATTGGATTCCTCACATCTCAGTTGGATCTAAGAACTACAAGCTGGGTCTCGTAACAGAGAGATGGGTCTTTCATAATTGTATGAAGATGATATTTAAAGATTGATCTTATGTATTCATTCAAGTTAAAATAAATAAATAAAGTATTTATTATTATATATATATTGTTTGAGTAAATGAAATAAATATGTGTTTTTCAGTTAATTTTTAAGTTTGAGAAGTGGAAAATTGTCCAAAGTTTTTTTGACACTGATTCACCCCCCCCTCTCAGTGTCAAGTACCCATTTCAACAATAACTTGTTGAAATTGGTCCAAACCAAGGAAACACAAATGGAGCAAAGTGTGAAAGAGTTCAAAGATCAGTTTGAAGAATTGTTTATTAAATTCCTCCCACCATTTTGGGATGGAAAAGGAAAATTATATGATCAGGAATAATATAATGCTTGCCTCACTCAGTGCATAATGGATCACTCCAAGTTTGAAACCCTGGAGGAAAACCTGAAAAGAGAAACCCTAGTTGAACATATGATCACATAATTTGAGATTATGAATCAGTTCAAAGCAGTGAAAATTGGACTACCAGTCATGACATATGCCTCCTGCATTGACCTGGAGATCTTGATCAAAGAAATGACAGATTATGATATCCCTTCTGACTTGCAATGGAAGGAGATAGTGCAGCTGGGTAGGACAGAGTGCAGTTTTCCAGGGTCCAGGTGTCACTGAAGATGGAAGACCACATAGATGGCCAGAGAAGAACAAGTGGAAAAGAAAGAAATTGAAGCATCATAGGAGTCAAAATCTGAATTACCAAATGTTTTCTTGCTCAATATTGTAATTAGTTTCAAACCGAAACTGTCATTTTGTAATTATAGTAATCAGTTTCAGAAATTGAAATGTTTCATTTCAATTATTGTAATCAATTTCAAACCAAAGAGACTCGAATTGTATAAGTATTAAATATTATGAATGTATTAGTGTTGGCAGAAGTGAAAGGGCATGATTGTATATTTTTTGGAACTTGAATGTAATTTTCTGAAGCTGAATTGAATATACATGCAAAAGTCTTCAAGTCTCCATGAAAAGATTCTAATGGTGGTGATATGAGTTTTGTCTCCTCTCTTTGTATGTATTTCTTGTATTTTTGATTTCATATTCACTATATTCTGTTTAAATTGGATAGTGAAAGCCCCATAATTCATCTTGTGATGCTCTTGGTTGAAGCAATTTAATCTGTGTTAAGTTCTTCCTAACTAATTCAGAATTCATTTATTTAATGATCTGATGTAGTTACATGCTTTCTTTTCTTCTTACACTATGCAAATTTACAAATTATAACTCAGATTTATCACCTCATTTATCCTTTATCATCTGGAGAGTTCTACTGGCCAGTCAGTGTTTTCATTTGTTTTCATAAATTTGACTCCATAGCCTTAAGTGTCCCTCCCCTTCCTTGGCAACAAATTGATAAAAACCCCCCAAACAACAAAACCTAGCCATTGATTGTCAAAGAGTACCAAGTGACAGGAGAGAGCCCTCTCTGAGTTGAGAAGGCTAGTACCCAGCTCTAAAGTTTGTTTGTAGGTTACCTTTGTCATTTTTTTATCAGCCGAACAAATTTACAGAGTGCTAACATTCTGGCGCCGTTGTCGGAGACCGAAAGTGAAATCTTCCCTGGGAAAAGAACGACTTAAAGCTTTAGATTTGATTCATGAGGTTTACAGTGAATCAAACACCTTATTGGATGAAACTAAATCTTCCCTAGTGACTCCATTATTAAGAGACCAATAGCATAAAGTAGTTCGAGCTAGAAATCCTGGGTCCCAAGAGAATTCATACCAGGAGCAATCTAGACCCAAAAGCAGTTATCCATGTGTCTGATCCTGAGAAAACTGTAAACAAAATAAAAGAAAGGCCAGTAAGCCCAGTTGTGTATCTAGATAGATATCTATCCTTGCCCAAATATGGAGTGATAAGCATTGAAGACCTTAATTTGATTCGAAATTTGAGAAAACTCTATTCAAAACTAAATCTGAGTCTTGATTGAATGAAATCATCTTTGATGAGAAGAGGTTACAAGATTTAATTTTAGCTGCCTCTACTAAACCTATTGTGATTCCTAACCAACAACCACTTCAAGTCCTTACTGTAGCAATGACAACTAGGTTTTCCCCTCTTGTTTTACCTGCTCAGTTACATGATTTTCCCCAAGAATATAATCATAGGATTAATTTGTATGATGTTGAAGGCAATGTGTCAGCCCAAAAACATTTATACCGGTTCAATGATTTTATAGACCTAGAAGAGGTATATTTTGAAGATGAAAAAATGAGGCTGTTTGCACAAAGTCTTGCAGGAGAAGTCAAAAAGTGGTTCAGAGCTCTCCCACCAGCAAGTATCCAAAATTTCAAAGCCTTTGAAATGAGTTTTCTTGCAAAGTGGGGTGACAAGAAAAACCCCCTTCAGTTGCTAACCCAATATAACAACATGATAAGGTCACCTGATGAAACAATCCAAGATTTTTCAGCTAGATTTATAAAGGTATACAATTCAATTCCAATTGAAGTAAAACCTCCTCCTAGAGCTACTCAACTTAGATATGTTGATTCCTTTGAAAGTGATTTTGCTTTTTTGTTAAGGGAAAGAATATCTACTTCACTAGACGATATGATCAGTGATGCAATAGAAGTTGAAGTAAATTTAATGGATTATGACAGGGACATGAACAAGGTTCAAGATAACACACAACCTTCAACCTCACAGTCATCAGAAGATAGGTTTGAACTGATGATGAAGACCATGGAGAGTTTGTCTTTAGATAACAAGCCCAACACCATATCACATGATGATGTTCCACTCAGAAACCAAAGGAGAACAAAAATTCCACAAATCAGACAAAGAGATCAAAGGAACTAGGGTGATCAACAAATAAGACCTCCTTTTCAAAATAATTATGTAAATGAAAATTTTGATGGAACTTTCAAATACAACATGCATTGTTGTGATGGTGATGAAACATAGGTGTTTTTGAATAAAGAATAACATGACCAATTCATGGATGCAAATGAAATATTCATGTAAGATAATGATAAAAGGTTGTCAGTGGAAAAAGGAATATTTCTAGATAGGGCTGCAAAATTCCATCATGCAGTTCCATAAACAATATTATCTTCAGAACAAAAAGGCACCTGCAAATCCCCCAAAGGGAAATCCTACCAAAGAATCTCAAAATAGTATACCTTCTTCAAGTCAGCCTAAAAAGGACTATGTTGCAAAAGATGTTGTGGAGAAAAGAAAGCAGAAGGAAGAACCTCAAAAGAAAGTGCCTGAAACAAGAAAGGAGACAATCAACAAAGAGGTAGAGAAAACCTCATCTTCCTTTAATTTTGAAAGTGAGATGGCCAAAATTAAAATCTCTGTACCATTCAATGAGTTGATAAAGAATAGTGAATACAAAAATCAGATCATGAAGATGCTCAATATGGAAGAAACTTCCGATACTTTGAACATACAAGATGATCATCCTGCCATCTTGTTTGGCCCACATGTAGAGGAGAATAATGATGCTGATGAGGTCCCCTTTTTCTATGTTAGTATGAAGATTCATGATATGACTCTGCCCAATGCTATCTTGGATTCAGGAGCATCCCATAATCTGATTCCCAAAGTGGTCATAGACCAATTGGGTCTGGACATTACAAGGCCTTACACAGACCTTTTCTCCTTTGATTCAAGGAAGGTGAAGTGTATGGGCCTAATCAAAGATCTGGTGGTATCTTTGTCTCAAATTTCAGCAAAAAATATGGTCATGCATGTAGTGGTTTTTGATATCCCTCCTAAGTTTGGAATGTTGTTATCTAGGTCATGGGATGCAAAGTTGAAAGGGACTCTACAAATGGATATGTCATATGCCACTATCCCTGTTTTTGGTCAAGATAGGAGGTTGTACAGGGAAGTATTGCTCAAATACATGGTCAGTAACAAGGCCCAACGAAACAATGATCCCATTTACTCCATGGAGACTGAGATTGGTTCTTCCATTTTCTTTAATTCGAGTTTTGAAGAGAAAGTGCCAGAGATTGATATGACTTCCAAAGACCAATCTGATAAAAAAAATGAGGAAAGTTCAGAGAAACAAAATGATGCATAAAATCAGATGTGGAATATGAGTTTCGATGGAGCTGTCAGTAGAGAAGGGGCAAAGATTGATGTGTGGATTAACCTCCCCAAAGGAATTACAAAACTGTGTTCTTATAAACTTGCTTTTGATTGCACAAACAACATGGCTGAATATGAGGCATTAGTGTTGGGATTGAAGACTTTGAAATAAATGGGTGCTAAGAGAATACTTTTACATGGAGATTCTGAGTTGATTATCAATCAGATAAAGGGTATATACCAAGCAAAGCATACCGTATTAAGAGCCTATAGAAATATAGTGATTGGTCTTCTTGAAGAATTTCCGGAGTATAATCTTTCAGTGATTCCAAGAGGGTAGAATCATATTGCTGATTCCCTAGTTACTTCAACCTCAGTCTTCAAAATTGCAATATTCCCTAACAAAAAACGTGATATTGAGGTCAAGCACATGCCAACAGTACTAGATAATATAAATTACTGGAAAGTTTTCGAAGATGATAAACAAATAGAAAGTTTCCTCAAGATGGAGGATGACTTTGAAAATTTGAATATTGATGAGGAATATTGTGGTGATGGATAAGATGCAGTTGTGTTCACAAATGATGGTTATTTCAAGAATCAGATTGCTGGTAAAGATATAATGCAACTAAAAAATAACATCATCCCCAAAGGCCTGGTCCCATTGGAGAAACTCTTAGACATTAATGATGTGGCCAGGAGTCCTAAAATTACTGTAAATGATGGAGATGTTGAGGATTGAAACATTGGGACTCAGGAAGACCCAAAGATAATCAAGATGTCCAAGACACTTAGCCCAGAGGTTAAACAAAGATATATCAATTTAATGAAAGAATTTCCTGATGTTTTTGCCTGGAGTTATGAAGATCTGAAAGTTTATGATACCAAAGTGATTCAGCATGTGATTCCAATGAAAGAGGATCATAAACCTTTTAAACAAAAATTAAGACAAATCAATCCTTTGTTGCTTCCCTTGATTGAGAAAGAGATAAAGAAGTCATTTGAAACCAAGATCATAGTGTCTCTGAGGTTTTCTAAGTGGGTGGAAAATCTGGTACCTGTTAGACAGAAGAGTGGCGAGATTAGATTATGTGTGGACTTTAGAAATATGAACATGGTATCTCTCAAGGAAAATTACCCATTTCCTAAGATGGATCACATTCTACAAAAAGTGGTTGGTTCTCAAAAAATGTCAATGCTGGATGGTTTCTTCGGGTACAATCAAATCACGGTACACCCTGATGATCAGGAAAAGACGGCCTTTACAACACCATGGGGTACCTTCTTGTATGCCAAAATTCCTTTTGGGCTCATGAATGCAGGGGAAACTTTCCAAA
Organism: Picea sitchensis; assembly: GCA_010110895.2. NCBI lineage: Eukaryota > Viridiplantae > Streptophyta > Pinopsida > Pinales > Pinaceae > Picea > Picea sitchensis. The sequence continues at coordinate 23,162 of SNQJ01S0071701.1, read as the reverse complement.
GAGATATGGACATAGCCTTTGCTAATGAGAAAGATACATTTATTGTTATTTACTTAGATGATATCACTGTATATTTAGCTTTTGATGAAGAACATCTCAAACATCTAAGGAGATATTTTCAAAAATGTAGGAATTTTGGTATTTCACTGAACCCCAAGAAGTCTAATTTTGGCATGGAAGAGGGGAAGTTGCTTGGGAACATTATTTCAAAAGAGGGAATAAAGATAGATCCCAATAGAGTTGAGGGAATCCTTAAAATTGGCACACCCAGAAGCAAGAAAGAAGTGCAATCTTTCCCGGGGAAAGTAAATTTTCTAAGAAGATTCATCCCTAACCTGGCGGCAATCATAAAACATATTACTAACATGCTCAGGAAAGGAAGTGAGATAAAATGGACCCCTGGAGCCAGAACATCCTTTGAAGACATTAAAGTAGCATTGACCAAATCCCCAGTGCTGGCCAATCCTAACTTTGAAAAAAACTGTATATTGTTTTCTTTTGCCTCAGAGCACACCATTGGTGGTGTCTTTTTACAAAAATATGAACATAATTTTGAAAGGCCTATAACATACTATAGCAGGACATTGAGGGATTCACCATTAAAGTACGATATCATGGAGAAGCAAGCATATGCACTAGTCAAGTCCCTAAAGGAGTTTAGAGTTTATATCTTGGATTCTCATACCATTTCTTATGTGCCCAACAATTATGTTAAGGACATTTTAACTCAGCCTGATACCGAGGGAAAAAGAGGAAAGTGGATAGTTGTGTTGTTGGAGTATGACCTTGAGATCAAACCTACCAAGTTGATCAAGGGGCAGGGACTTGCAAAGCTGATGGTACAGATAAATTGTGAGCTCTTGGGGATTAATTTCATTGTTGATTTGTCTACAGATTCGGGAGAAGAAGAGGTCCCTCGGGTATCTAAAAAATTCCTTGACTCTCCATGGTATGATAATATTATTTATGTGTTGAGAGATTTGCAGGCTCCTCCTGAATTGAGAAAAACTAAGGCCAGTTTTTTAAAACTAAAAGAAACAAAGTTTTGTACTGTAAAGCAATCTCTGTATTGGAAGGATCCAGGAGGAATATTACCAAGTTGTTTGTTGGAAGAGGAAGTAGAAAAAACCATTAGAGAATTTCATAAAGGTGATTGTGGAGAGCACCACTATTGGAAAAATATTGTGCACAAGATATTGAGGGTTGGTTTCTATTGTCCTAACATTTTTTATGATGTTTATAAAGAAGTTTCAAGATGTCATGAATGCCAAATTTTTGATGGGAAAATAAAACTGCAACCTTTGCCTTTAAATCTTATCTTGGTTGAAGAACCTTTTAGACAATGGGGTCTTGATTTAATATGAGATATTCATCCACATTCCTCATCTCAGCACAAGTGGATACTGACATCCACATAATATTTCACCAAGTGGATTAAAGAAGTTCCTACAAGGCAAGCCATAAACACTGTTATCATTCAGTTTTCGGAAAAAAATATTTTGTCTAGGTTTGGTTGTCCAATCAAAATCATTACAGGCAATGCAACAACATTTAAGTCCAAAAAGATGGAGAAATTTTGTAGTGATTACAATATAAATCTTGTCCATTCCACATCTTATTACCCTCAAGGTAATGGGTTGGCTGAGTTATCCAATAAAATATTGATCAGAATTATCAAAAAACTACTACAAGATAACAAAAAGGATTGGCACAAGAAGCTTATCCATTCACTATGGGCTGCCATAATTACTACTAAACGATCTATTGCTACTTCCACTTTCCAAATTGTGTATGGAACATAGGCGATTTTTCTTACTTCATTAGGACTACTAGTGATGAGATTGCTACAGGAGCAAAATGCTGAAACAGATGCCACCCAAAGGAGAACAGATGAACTAATCAATGTCCAGTAAACAAGAGAGAAAGCCTTCAACAACTCTCAACTGCACCAAGACATGATTAAAAAGGATGTTGACATGAATACTAAGGAAGATGATTTCAAAGTAAGGGGATTTGGTGTTGAGATGGGATGCCAGGAATGAAGATAGAGGAAAACATGGGAAATTTGACCATCTATGGCTGGGACCTTTTAAAATTGTGGCATACCATGGAAATAACGCATATCTGCTACATGAACATAATGTAGATCTCGTTGGAGGAGGACCTGTGAATGGCATGTTTCTGAAGCATTACCTTGCTTAAATAATTTTTCTCCCTTTCTATTCATTGTATATAACCATTTTTTTTTTCCAGTTGAAGCAATTGAAATCAATTCAATAGAAATTGAAGCCCGAAGCGAAGGCCCTAAGTTACGCTGAGTATAATTTGAGTTTTGTGAATAAGATGTTGATATATTTAGTCACATGAGTAAATTAAAGCCCAATGGGTAGGAACTTGGTCTGTTTTTCTTTGCTACCTTGTTGGGAGGATAACATCCTCAGTTGGAGCCCATGTTATCACCATTAAAACGTTTGTGTGAAATTGAGATTTCGGGACTTAGCGAGGCACTAAATTGGTTTGGAAGTCTGATAAATCAAGGGAAGGGCTAAATATGGTAGGAAGAGACTAATTCTGGAAGGGGCGCTAAGGTGATGGGATCCGATACTTCACAGATCGCGAGCACTCTAGATCAACGGTCGAGGATCATTTCGGGGGGAGAAGTTACGCGGAGGATAATTTTAGAAAGTGGGCCAAAATATAAACTATGGTTTTGGGTCGGGGCTACGTGGCGCCACCAGGTGCATTTCAGGGTGAGAAGTGGTTTTCTCCAAACCACTTCATCGCGCCCCTAAATTTGGAAAAGTATATAAAGGAAATTTGTTGGTTATTTTATTATTTTTCAAAACACTGGAACGTTTGAAACTTGGCGCGACCACCTTCGTTCAACTGCAGCTCAATAGTACTCCAAGTTCATGCCATTTCCACTTATTGCCAGGTATTTTTCATCTCCTTCATGGACCCTATCATAACTTTAGTAACAAAGCAAGACCTTGTGTATTATGAATAATCCCTAATTGATAGAGATTCAGACGTTTTTTACACCAAAATCACCATTTCTCCCATCTCTATGTCAAGAATAAATATGTCCGATAATCTAGGAAAACGTATACCATTCCTTGAAGAATTTTAGGCCTCCATAGTCTCGTATGTTGTATAAATCACTTTCCCCTTCCCCGAATTTATAGGTTGGTGCGTAGAACAATATTCACATGAAGAAAAGGTCATCGTGAATAAGAAAGGTTCCAAGGTCATGTGTAGGGTAGAGAGTCTATCAATTCGAGATGCCCTTAGTATACCAAAATATTTCTCTGTAGTGTCCGAACCCTTAAATGAAGAAAAACTAATTAGTTTATACAGAGAGTGTCCATCAGAAGTCAGAGATATGTTTTTACAGACAGTTGTCAAACCAAAACATTTTTTAGAGAGTCTGTCTTTGCCCATGGATGTGAGTATAATGGTTATTGAAGTCCAATGGGTCTCTTCCATTTTGATTCAGGTTTTATGTCTAGATAATGATAAATATGTAGTCGAAGTCATGCTTGGTTTTTTGTTGACCTTTTTTTTATGTCAGATTCTGGTCTGTCAGTCTGTATAAGCTTTGATCAATTCATAGCTTATAATATCCATAAGCAGTTGGTAAATTTTAGTTCTCTAAGACATTTCAGATATTACATCTATCTGTTGAAGATTTTCATAGATATCAATAAGAGAGAATTTCCTGAAGCAACTTCATATCAACTCAATGTAAAAGGATTACATTTCTCATTTTCATCAACAAAGTCATGTCCAGGGTTTACAGTTTAATATTCAACACCAACTTACCTAGATTTATGGATGACATGAGGAGATATCTACAGCCAAATATAGAAAATAAAGTAGGGGACTGGGTACTATTCATGCATTCAACAATAATATGGGTTTATGGTTTCCATGAATCCCCTTATCTGTTACCTATTTTTCTAACCCCCAGAGTCTTTTCCCCTGAATTAATCAGACAGAGAATTATATCTGAGACAAAACATTTCCTGAAATTGCACAAAGCCTCCAACCTCAAGTTCCCTTTTATCATTGGCCCTTTCATTGTCAAATCTAGATCTTGTTTATCTCATATTCAAGAAAATCTCAAAGAGTTTGGTTTTGTACAGCTACAAGGGAGAAGATATGACCCGCACCAAATCATATCCAAGAGGATATTGACGAACAAACATGCTCCTTATGAGCATGAACATGTTGAGGGTTTTGATAAACTGGAAACCCTAGAAGTCTATGTTGATATGGAAGCAGTCTTGCAACCAACTCAAATGCATCAAGTGGAGACAACCTTGAAACAAAGCCAAACACAACAAGCTTCTCATATACTAATAGTAAAAGTTCCTAAGATGAGTGTTTACAACAAAAGAAGCAGTTCAGAGGCCATGGGCACCAATGATCAACAAACTTCCCCAAGAAGATGAAAATTACATAGTCTCCACAAATTTTAAATTTGGAGGAGGAAGAGCCTAAAGAACAAGTAAATTTAGATATGGTGGAAAGTGGCACTATAACTATAGAGGTTGAGAAGGAAAGGAAACTCCAAAGTGAAGGCAGCTCCAGAACTTTTAGCATAAGAAAATACATCTATGACAAGACATTTGAAGCAGTGTATCAATCTAAAGAAGATCTGGCAAAACAATATGATGAGAAGGGAAATATTGCTCTGAGTGAGATGAGGGATTTAGTCCCTAAGGTGGAAAATATTTCCCAACATAAATCTTCTTTGTTCACAGTGAGAAATATTGAGAAGAGGACATTTAATATAGCAGTTGCAGATGAAGAAAAAGTATCTAAGATCAAGATAAGGTATGACAACATCAATGCCCCAGACAAGGTCAAATTCCATAGACATACCAGTGACATGTTATATTCATATTACTTAAGTTTAAGCTTGAAGAACTCAAAAATGTTATCCCATGTGGTTAAATTGGAAGAACATAAGGCAGGAAAAGGCATCCAACAGAGCTTGGAAGACTCAAGTCAAAATATTGGAATCTGAAGGTCCCTAAGGGGTGAAAACCTCATTGTCTGAGAAAGAAAAATTAATTCAAAGCTTGAAGAAGAAACTGAAAATGTCTTCCATAAAGAATCCACAAACAAGAGAATTGGTTTCTCTAGAACATGAAAGAGAAGCATTTCGTTAAGAATCATTAAACTACAAAGATAAGGTGTTGCAACTAGAGCAAGAAAAGATGAAATGGTCACAAGAGAAAACAAAATTGTTGAAAAAGGTTGTAGTTGTACCTCCCACTATAGAAGCTGGGCCAAACACTAAAGGAATTGTCCAGGCTATGTCACAAGTTATCCTGAAAGAAGGAGAGATCAAAGGGATAAAAGGGAACATAGAGAAGTTGAAGTAAGAAATGCAAGCAAATGATGGAAGAATGGCTCAATTTCAAAAGGAGAATCAAGCCTTGCAGGAAAGGATAGATAAGATGAAAATAAGATTAAGAGGCAAAGGAATTTTGTTGGGAGACAACCACATCATCTAGGATTCTATAGCTGCTGAAGCTACCAAATTCAGAGTATATATTAATTTCATAAATGATAAAGACAACATTTCCATCACAACTAGAAGCAGGTGCACTGTTGTGAATGAGACTTTAGCAAAGAAACCATCAGAGTGGGCCCAAAATGCCATAAACCTGCTAAACTCCATCCATACTGCAGAACTTCATACCATTGGAGTTAAAAATAGAAATAAATTAATCATCTGGGCCATGAGGGTTATTTCTAAACATAACCTGCTGAAATAATTCCAAACCAAGGCAACACAGATGGATCAAAGTGTGCAAGAGTTCAAAGATCTCTTTGAAGAATTGTTTATTAAAGGCCACCCACCATTTTGTGATGGAAAAGGAAAATTATATGACTAGGAGGAATATAATGCTCACCTCACTCATTGTAGAATGGATCACTCCAAGTTTGGAACCCTGGAGGAAAACTTGAAAGGAGAAACCCTAGTTGAACATCTGATCATAGACTTTGAGATTCTGAATCAGTTCAAAGAAGTGAAAATTGCACTACCAGTCATGACATATGCCTCCTGCATTGACCTGGAGATATTGATCAAAGAAATGACAGATTATGATACCCCTTCTGACTTGCAATGGAAGTAGATAGTGCGGATGGGTAGGACAAAGTGTAGTTTTCTAGGGTCCATTCGATGATGTCCAGGTGTCACTAAAGATGGCTAACCACATAGATGGCTAGAGAATAAAAAGTGGCAGAGAAAGAAACTGAAGCGTTAGAGGAGTCAGAATCTGAATTACCAAACATTTTCTTGCTCATTATTGTAATCAGTTTCAGACTGAAACTGTCATTTTGTAATTATTGCAATCAGTTTAAAAAACTAAAACGTTTCATTTCAATTATTGTAATTGGTTTCAAACCAAAGGGACTTGAATTGTATAAGTATTAGATATTCCAAATGTATTAGTGTTGGCAGAAGTGCAAGGGTACGATTGTATCTTTTTTGGAACTTGAATGTATTTTTCTGAAGCTGAATTGAATATACATGCAAAAGTCTTCAAGTCTCCGTGAAAAAATTCTAATGGTAGTGATCTTAGTTTTGTCTCCTCTCTTTGTATGTATTTCCTATATTTCCGATTTCATATTCACTGTATTTTGTTTAAATAGGATAGTCAAAGACCCATAATTCATCTTGTGATTCTCTCGGCTGAAGCAATTTAAACTATGTTAAGTTCTTCCTAACTAATTCAGAATTCATTTATTTAATGCTCTGATGCAGTTACATGTTTTATTTTCTTCTTACACTCCACAAATTTTCAAATTATATCTCGGATTTATCGCCTCATTTAGCCTTTATCCTCTGGAGAGTTCTACTGGCCAGTCAATGTTTTCATTCGTTTTCATAAATTTGACTCCATAGCCCTAAGTGTCCCTCCCATTCGTTGCCAACAAATTTATAAAACCCCCCCAAACAATAAAACCTAGCCATTGATTGTCAAAGAATACCAAGTGAAAGGAGAGAGCCCTCTTTGAGCCGAGCAAGCTAGTAGCCAACTCTAAAGTTGGTTTGTAGGTTACCTCTGTCGTTTGTTTATCAACTGAACAAATTTACAGAGTGTTAACACTTAGCAAGGAAATTTTCCCTATCAATCCATAAAACCCATGATTCCAGCGCAACAACCCCCTCAAACACAATATATGGTAGGTCCATCGGGTCAACCAAAGTACATGGGGGGACCATTAGGTCAATCTTAGTATGTAGGAGGTCCATCTTTTCAACCACCATACATGGGAGGACAATCAGGACAACCAGTTTACATGGGTGGACAACCCAGAAAGTCACCATACAAAAGGGAAACTTCAGGTCAACCACCATACATAGGAGGACCATCTAGTTTTTCCATATCACCACAACCATGATATGGTCCTAATGGTGTTCTCGTGCTACATGGTTACCACCAGTATCCACACAATAACTGTCAACTTACATTTTTGGCTACATTAAATATGCCAAATCTGTCACGTTTGACAAATGATCCTATTCAAAATGCCCCATTTTAGCCCTCCATCCTTGCAAAATTACCATTCGACATCCCGAAATTCGACGGAAAACCTAGGGAAGATCCTAACATTCATGTCATGACTTTCCATTTATGGTGTTCTTCAAACTCTTTGATGGATGACTCCATTCATCTAAGGATATTTAAGAGAAAACTTACAGGTGCAACAACCAAATGGTATATTGAGCTATCGCGTAACTCCTTTGTCGACTTTAACTCTCTTTCCATGACTTTTTTGATGCATTTCTAGTTGCCTATGTTGGATTACGGAGAGGGGGGGTGAATCAATAATAGAGAAATCTAATCCTTTTTAACCATATAATGCAAGTGTTATATCAATGGAGCATTATCATCCAATATTTACAAAGTAAATAAACAATGAACAAATAAACAATCATACACATACACAGTACACCCGTGTTTTTACATGGAAACCCAAATCTGGAGAAAACCACATAATGTTTTTTCTTATATGTATTGAAGAATTACATTCATTTGAAGCACCAACTTCCTTTGTTTTCCCACTGTTACACATCAAAATTACTCACTTCAATGATGACATATTGGCGTCATTACAAGTGTTGCAAGTGTCGCATCTTGACTGCAAGTGTTGCAAGTGTCACAAACATCATACTGTCATATTTCCTATGTCGTGTCTCTAATGACATCACAGGGACACTTAAGACACCTTCAAAGACTGGTTTATGAAGGAGAAATCACATGACAAAGAGTACAAATCTTTTAACATGGAAAAGACCACTTAAAAATGATTTTTGAAGGGCAACGCTCCCCTACCCACTGTCAGGGTGTGCCAACGCTCCCTACCCCTATTTGGGGGAGTGTTGCAACACTCAGGACACCATTCTGGGGGAGAGATGGGATTTTTCAAGGGGATTTTGGGAAACACTCCCCTACCCACTGTCAGGGAGTGCCAACGCTCCCTAATCTTCTTTGGAGAAGAATTGCAACACTCTGTGTCCCCTTCTGAGGGAGCGTTGGGCTATTTGAGGGAATCTTTGACTGTTGAGGAAAATTAGGGAAAAATCCCCCTCATCTCTGGATTTGGTTAGATTCGAATATGAGGTTAAGGCTACATATTAGTGAGGATCCTCAACCTATCCCAAGAATCTCTAAGGTGATTGGGTCTCTCCAAGATTATATAAGGAGGCCTCCTCATGGTGAAAAGAGACATGGATAAATTGAGAAGGACCTAACTTATGATCTCATAAGGAAGGGGAGAGATTGAAGGAATCAAACTTATGATATCATAAAGGAGATATCATTGAAGCATAATCAGTTTGTGTGTGGATTACTTGAGCAAAGGGTTGGACAAGGAGAGTTGGGAGAGGCTGATGCACCTTCATCAAAGGTCTGTAAGTATTCTCTATTGTTCTCATTAATATACATATGTTCTTGGCCTATTTATTTCAAGGTTGTGCTTATTCTACATGAACTTGTCTCTATTAGATAGATTTGGTTTCAAGCTAATGTTAGTAAAATAGGAAGCTTGTTATGTCTTTGTTTGATTTACAAGACTTATCGAGGAGCTTATGGATCAAAGATCAACTCAAACTGTGAGAGGATGAACATTGTTAAAAAGGTACACCTTTCTTCCTCTTCTCTATACATTAGTTTAGCTAGATTTAAAAGGATGCCAGTGACCAACATTAGCACCCTTTCTGTCTTGGTTATAGGGGTCTAGTATCCAAGAGGAAATCCACTTGTCTGCAGGGGAATTATCCTATAACAAAAATTGGTGAATCCACTGGGGAAGAAATCTTATTTGTCTTTCCTTGGTTTGTCCCTGCCCTTTGCTCACCTTCAGATCTTATGCTTGATGTGTCTCTGATCCTTAGATGTGTTGTTGGCTCTTGGATTCATCTTACACATTGAATTTCTGCATTTTTCCTGAGTTGTTTTTATTTTTGGGCAATTGTTTTGAGTTCTGATAGGCAAGCGCTCCCCTTCCTTTACCACCAGGGTGTTGGCACTCCCTTGCAGGCTCCCACAGAGCATTGCAATGCTCTGGTACCCTTGACACTAGAGCATTGCCCTGTTTTTCTGCAAAAATCTTGTTGGGAGTTGATTTCTTAGTCTTCTTTTGCTGATTCATCTGCTCAAGGTTTATGCTATCTTGGTGTGTCCTTGTTTAGCCTCCAATTATTTGATTTCTAAGGATTAATGATGTTTTGTTTGGGTTTTGACATCTATTTTCCTTGCTTTGAGTCATTCTTCTTCCCTGATATTTGGAGTCGATCTACTTCTTTCTCGCTTATCTGATTGACTGAAAGTTGTGGTAAGGAAAGTCATATATCTATGAACCATTCCTTTTGATCTTTGAGGTCTTTTCTCCAAGAATTTCCTCCCGTCTGGATTTGGCTTTCTTTTTTCTTGTTTGATCACAATGAGGGTGTGTTTTTGTTTATGTGAAGTTTTCTTTGGGATTTCTTAAATATCACAGATCTTGAAGTCTAGTTAACATAGGAATATTTACATCAAACTGATTATCAGTCACATATAAACGTTTTAGCATTGTATTGGATTTTTGATTGAGGACTATTGCATGAGGTCATTGCATCTTAGTGTTTGAAAGTGAAAGGAAAATCCTTCTCCTTCCCTTAAATAGACATTCATTGAAAGAAAATACTGCTTATCATTTCTTATCCATGTTTTGGGAATTGAGTCATAATATCATCAGTTTTCACTCTCATACACCTATGAGTAAACAAAATCCACTAAAATCAACGCTAAACTAAAATTTATCAGACCTTTTTACATTTTTGTTAAGCAAACCTACATTAGCTTAAGGTGTAGGTCTTTGGAATAGATTGAAAGGAAAACTTTCCAAAGCTATCATACAAACTTAGCATCTTGTGATATGGAGAGCAAATCCAATTTTCGTATAGGCTTTATGGGATCCCCCTCTCACACAGGGGTTACGCACGAGGTCGCGTTCAGGAGAGTTACATAGATTATCCCTCTGTGGTTCAACCGTTCGTAGTAGTCAGATCGTATATTGGGGGTTCTTCATGAGGTTCAACTGTCTTCATTTTGTCTCGGTGCTTAGTGAATTCTGAATCCGTTCAGGGTCCTATGGAGTTCTGCTGGTCCACTTTTCCTCAGTTCTCTCGAAGGATTTCAAACTTGTTATCCTACCCATACGTTCAGACTAGATTGTTGAATGTACCTACCTAGGGGATGACTGCGATTTGGTGACCTTAGTAGCCATAATCTTCAGGGTCTCACACAAGGTGACAGTGAAGGGAGGTCTCACTGTACCTGGAACAGACGTTGGTCAAACTCACTCGGGCTCCTTGGAGGGTAAATCCACATTTACTGCATGGAATATTTCACCAAGGCATAATTACGTTAAGTAGGTCTCCAACGTAACTGATCCACCCACTCTATCCTGACCCCTTCCTATATTGATCTCGCGACGTTGGATTTCATCACCAACTAGTGGTTTCATTGTGGGAAGTTTTGTTTGATTGTTTTCTTCTCAGATTCATAGCATGTGTTTTTGTTTTACTTAGTGGACCTTAGGTCGAGTTAGTTTTAATGGCATCAACTCTTGAGAGTACTAATGGAGGATCCCCTTGTCCCGGGGAACCTTACACCTTTCCTTATTTTGGAAACTTTTGTCCTCTGTACAGTGCCACACTGAGTCTTCTGGGACTCACCATCGGATTACCGGTTTGGTTGTTCCCCACTCCGGTGATCTCGAATCCTCCCAGTGCTTCAGCTACACCTAATACTTCAGATGTCAATACACCACCCACACATCAACCTCATGTCGATTTTTTGCCTTCTTCACCCATTAAGTCTCCTTCACTTTCTCCTTCTTCGCCTAGTGAAATCTCTAAAGCAAGTAGCCAGGTTGATAAGAAGAAGAAGAAACGTAAAGAGAAGAAGAAGAAGAAATCGAAAAAGACCAAGCCTCCAACTACATCAGATGTTGGATCTAAGAAACCAACTACAATTAATAGTACTGGGAGTGTTGATGAGGTCAACAAGATTAAAATGAAGAATCTGAAACAAAAATTCCCTTGCAGTCTTTGTAAGGGTGACCATTTTTTGAGGTATTTCCCCGGTCTTCCCAAGGTCTTAGAAATGTGTTCCTTCACATCATCAACCTTTTCTAGTCATGCTGGTGACACCCCGTCAACTAGTGACATTAAGATTGGTAAGAAGAAGACAACTGTCAAATTTCCTTGCATGTTATGAAAAGGTGATCATTATTCTCACCTTTGTCCTCGAATGGATGAGGCTTCTTCTCTTTTGGAAAAGATTCAACATCCAAATGGTTATCGTAAGATTTCCCCCAACCCATCATTCATTGATGGAATGGTCAATCCGGTTCCATCCCCGGTCAGTCTGGTTGATCAGGTGGTCAATCTCGTTTCATCCTCGGTTGAACCACTAACCAAAGTAGTTGATCCAATTCTGTCATCGATCAGCCCCACTTTTCATCTGAAAAGTGAAACCCAAGTGACTGATCCAGTCCCGTCATTGGTCAGTCCCACCCTTCATCAGAAGAGTGCCAATGTGGTCAATCCCACTACTCCTTTGACGAGTGACAAAGTGGTTTCTCTGGTCCCTTCATCGATCAGTCCGGTTGATCATGTCGTTAATCTGGTCACGTCCTTATTTGAACCAGTTGAAAAAGTGGTTGATCTGATCCCATCTTCAATCGATCCCGCTCTCCCGTTAGAGAGTGCAACCCAAGCGGTCGATCCGTTTCCACATGTCGACCCCATTATCCCCTTGGAGAATGCAACCCAAGTGGTCGATTTGATGTCATTATCAATCGATCCTACTCTCCCTCTAGAGACTAAACCCGATTCTTCCCACGTTTTTCTCGTTGATACATAATCTACCATGCTGGGGGGCATTCCTCCTTCTCCCGTGAAACCCCCTCCAAGTAATGAGGCCATCCTTTTATATTGGGGTGTTCTAACTGGACCTCATCTTCCCTCTCACATTCCTTTCAATATTACAGTACAGGTTTGTGGTCGGGGCGTTCCTCATGCGTTGATAGATGAAGGTTCATCTATTAGTATTTTGTCCTCTATTGATTGGAAAGATTTGGGTTATCCTCATCTTGTGTCGATTACCCATACTCTGTTTTCTTTTAATAGAAGAACCAATCACCCTTTAGGGATCCTTCCTCAGTTTCCCATAACTTTGGGAGGGAAAACTATCTTTATTGATGTTATGGTAGTCCAGGACCCCTTGGATTTCAATTTACTCCTTGGGTGAGATTATGTCTATGCCATGAAAGTTATTGTGTCCACTCTTTTTCATGTGATATATTTCCTGCACGATGGAAGAATGGCGACTTTTGATCAACTTTCGTTCGTTGGCCCTGACATGACCATCGACCCAATGACCTCCCTAAACGGGTCTTATATGCAGTCGGTATCACCCCTGCCACATGTCAATTATGTGGTGTTATCTCCTATGACTTCAACTTCAGATGACTTAGATCCGGTAGTTGACATGGTAATCTCTTCGGTAGGGTTATTGGAGTTTGATCTCCTTACCCTTGACGCAACCCTCGACATGTGTTCCTTCAAGAGAATTCTTCTTCCATCCAGTGAAGATCTCTTGGAATCCATGACCGAGTTTTGTCCCTTGACATGGTGTCCTTCCAGAGAATTATCCTGTTGGAAGCCATGATCAAGAAGAGTTCACGAGCATAGTTTCTCTTCTATGTGGCAAGCTCGTTAAAAAATGAAACAAAGGCCCTAAGCATAGTTTTTCTCTATGTGGAAAGCTCGTTAAAAAATGAAATAGAAATCTGGGGATTCAACCCAGAGCCTTGAGCATATTTCTTTTCCCGTGTCAAGATCGTTAAAAAATAAAACAGTCACCTCTCCTGTTAGGTCGAGTCTTTCTCCAGATCTCATAGATGTTGAGTCGAGTCTTTCGTTAGGTCTCGTATTTGAACCTTCATTTCATCCACCCTTATCCTTTTTCTCCATCTAGTACAGAAATTGGTGACAACCTCAAAGTCGATGAATGAATTGAATCTTGGGGGGCATGTCTCCAGCCTTTGATGATCATTCTAGAGTTAAGACACTAGCTTTCAAGATTGGGATAGAGTACCGATCTTAGTCTTTGATCTTTCTTGCACTCATAAAAACATGAGAATGTAACTGAGCAACCTTTTATCTCTTTTTCGGGCTTGCATGGATATACGAAAAAGGAATCCCCTAGAGTCTTCTTTAATCTCTTTTCAGACACTCTAAACATGAAAATATTGTCGAGTGATCTTGCTTACTTTCACACTCGTTAAAAGGTTTGAAAGGGTATCTTTTGAGTGGTAGTTTATCTCTTTTTCAACCTCTTGAGACTAAAATTACAAAAAAGGACAACATTGGAGTCGTCTTTAAGTTCTTTTCAGACTCTCTAAACATGAGAAATCACCGAGTTTACCTTCTCTAGACTCGTTAAAAGAATCATACATTGAAGGGACCATATGGGACCGAACCCTTACTTCTTTCAGTTCGTTAAACAAAGGAAGAGGGACTTACAAAAGGTGAGTTATATCGAGCATGTGTTATCCTCCTTGAGCTCGTTAAATCAAAAAGAGGTACTCGTCTATCTGGATGGGGGGGGGGAATTTGAAGGAAACAAGGTAAGCAGTTTTTGAAAACATCACCAGTCACTCTTACGGTCGCCCTTGAACACAACACTTTGTCTTTGCATACATTTTAATCCGCTGAACCTATGCATTGAACAAATCCTCTAAGTTTCTTTACTCCTTTGGGTCACCCGACGAAAGTCACAGTATCCACTGCATTATCGTGTTTTGGTCCATGTCATGTTTCTGTTGTTGTGCCTCAGTGTTCAAGGGAAGTATCTGCCTTGAGAGTCAACCATCACAAACTTCCTATTTCAATACCTGTGTCAGTCCATGTTCATTTGATCTACCAATTTACATCTATGTGCCAGTTTCATGTCATTGATGGGGGTTACATCAAGGACCTCCTACGACGAGTCTGTTCCTATCGATTTCAACACATTATCTGGGAATTAGAATTAGAAACCATTTAGTACCTTGGGACCTGCATGCCTCAATGGCATGCCTCCTCGCTTCCGAAAATGGGTTTACATCATTGAACCCTGATCGGATAATTCCATGGATGTTCGACTTCAACTCATCTATTCACATTCACTGGAATGTACTAGAGTACCTTGGGAATCATTGACATCAATGGTGATTTCCCTCACACTTGTTAACTGTTTACCTCATTGACCGGTAATCAAGTGGCTTTTTCCATGTTCAATATCAGGACATCTATTCACATGGTTAGATTCTTACTACATCAGGATCGGTAAGAATACCCTGGGTTGAGTGATTACTCTAATATGTACTTTTCCCAGGTTGCGACGAAGTTTCTCTTGAACATTGACACATATATCGTCACATAGATCCACTTTGTATTGGTCTGTGGCTATGTCTTTTCATCTCGTAGATCCACTATGTATTTTTCGTGGCTACGATCAGTTCATGTCATGGAATTATAGATCCACATTATATCTTTGGTGGCTATACTCTTTGTTAATATAATTATGGATCCACAATGTATCTTATGGCGGCCATACCTTGCAAGTCTTTATCACCCAAGCATAGGTATGCCTGCCTTGGGTTTGAAAGATATCATAATATTCGTTTGATGGTTGTGTGAAGCTTCTACCAAGTTCTCTGCATCCATACCCTTTCTCAAAAAGTCTACAAAGTACTTCATTCATCAGTTTCTATCTTCTAACTTCGCACTTTGGGGGGCAATCTGTTACACATCAAAATTACTCACTTCAATGATGACCTATTGTCATCATTACAAGTGTCGCAAGTGTCGTATCTTGATCGCAAGTGTCGCAAGTGTCACAAACATCATACTGTCATCTTGCCTATGTCATGTCTCTAACGACATCATATGGACACTTAAGACACCTTCAAAGACTGGTTTAAGAAGGAGAAATCACATGACAAAGAGTACAAAGATTTTAACATGGAAAAGACCACTTAAAAATTATTTTTGAAGGGCAACGCTCCCCTACCCACTGTCAGGGAGTGCCAATGCTCCCCACCCCTCTTTGGGGGAGCGTTGCAACACTCAGGACACCATTATGGGGGAGCGCTGGGATTTTTCAAGGGAATTTTGGGCAGAAATCCCCTACCCACTGTCAGGGAGTGCCAACGCTCCCTAAACTTATTTGGGGGAGTGTTGCAACACTCTGTGTCCCCTTCTGAGGGAGCACTGGTCTATTTGAGGGAATCTTTTACTGTTGAGGAAAATCAGGGAAAAACCCCCCTTATCTCTGGAGTTGGTTGGATTCGAATCTGAGGTAAAG
>SNQJ01S0071700.1:34380-46749 GCA_010110895.2 Picea sitchensis | reverse complement strand
ATAGATAAGAGCAACCCTCTTCAGGAAGGAGTTCTTTAAATGAGGAGTTTGATTTGCTATCATCATGACATCACCATGACATCATCACAATGACCAAAATTGTGGATAACACTGTGTGAACACCTTTGCCAACCTACAGAGAACAATGAGCAATTAGAAACTCCAGCAGCAAAAGAACATGGTATGCATAATCATATTGAACATTGGTTTCAATCTGTTCTACAGCCTTCATATGCTCTTCTTCTTCAGCAACTCTTGGAAATCAAGCAACCGGTGTTGTTTGCTCAGCATGCCTTGGTAATTATACATCTATATCTTCTATCAAAGGGCATGAATTCATTATTGATTCTGCTAAGATGGTGGCTACATTGGTTATTTGCCTATACTTAAAGAAATGTCTCTTTTTCTTTAGGTAGGTAGGTAGGATAGTGAATAAATATCAACATCTTTGAATATTTTATATGTTTTCTGCAATAAAAAGCATAAGCTGAAATAAGAAGTGATTGAAGATTTTTATCTAAATGATGAATGAATGAGTTGACAACATATGCTCAGAGTGCATGGGTTCGTCTCAGCAGTTCCTATTAATCAAGATGGACAATTCTTGGGACTGTTAACATTCTATTACCGTGCCAGTGTTAAAGAGGTGAATTCGTTTTCATGAGGACATGCAAAAGGCTAGGCATGGGGGGATGTTGGGCTCCGGATTTATAACATTTTCTTGCTGGTTCTTGAAGATATTGTTTACTCTCCTGAAGTCTTTTGTTAAACAAATGGCATTCTTTTTGTGCTATTCATATTCTGTTATACATATATGTTCCGTTGTATACATAAATCATGAAGTGCTTCCAATGCCACAAATGAGCGAAGAATTCAACTATAAATGCAACAATAAATAGCTAAACAAAGTCAGAAATGGAATCATTGATATAGCCAGGTCCACGAAGAAGATAGTTTGTTTAAAAGTGCTATGTGATTTGAAGCACTTCAACTTGATTTATGTTGGTTGCTAACTTCTGTCACACTGTCTCTTCCAAGGCTTCAACACATAAGTCTTGTCAATTTCAACGAGATTGTTGAATTGGACTTATCTAGTCCAGCTCTGGTATCTATAAATGTCACAAGTTGTCCAATTCTTAATCTAGTTGATATTACATCAACTGCACTTGAGAAATTGGTTCTCCAGAAGAAGAAGAGTTTGAAAACTATAATGCTACAATGCCTTTGTTTGTCTGAAGTTGACAGAGTGTGAATCGTTGACTGATTCAAGTTGTAAGGTTTTTAGGATGGGTGGAGGCTGCCCGATGCTCAATACCCTTATTCTTGACAGTTGTGAGAGCCTCATTTCCCCTGTTGGACTTTGCTCACTTAACTTAGGAATATGTGCCCATCTGACTGAACTCGATATTATAGCTCCTCAAATGACAACATTGGTGCTGAAAGGATGTTGTGTTCTGTCTCAAGCAGATATTGATTGTCCAAAGTTTCACTCACTTGATGCCTCTTTCTGCAGCTTACTTAACGATGATTGCTTGGCTGCTGCAACTGCTGCATGCCCTTCCATCAAGTTATTGGTTTTGATGTCGTGCACTTCAATTGGGCCAGAGGGGCTGTTGGCCCTACGGAGACTCTCCAACTTGACACTTTTAGATATGTCTTATACATACATGAAAAATTTGCAACCTATCATTGATTCTTGTCCCCAATTAAAGGTTTTGAAGCTTCAGGCTTGCAAGTATCTTGAGAATACAACATTGATTCCACTCCATAAAGGAAGAGCACTTCCAAACCTCTGCGATTTGAAGAGGAATCACTATAGCTGGACGCCATGTATGTTTATGGGAGAAAACTGTTTGAGATAAAGGACATCTTTTAAATCGAAACATGTGTGCTGGACTTTGAATCGTTGGTTCTCAATGAGCACTCAATAGCTGGCATTTTTCTATGCCACTTCACATATATATATTTGTGCAGGGAAGGAAACCGTTTTGTCAAATAGATGTAATCTCATGGCACGGGTAAAGGCAATCTTGAATCGTTTGATTATGAAAAACGTGTCTCATTCCCTGGTGGTACTCTTAAAACCGTTTTGTAACTACTTGGGCGCAAAGCCATGCATTGTGGGGGATCTGAAACGTTATATACAGAGCTGCTATGCTCGAGGAGATAGACAGAGCATAGATTAGATAGAAGAATGGAAATCTCCAGGCCTTGTATTGTTCTTATTTTTCAATAAAATAGTTAGAGTTTCATTAATACGACCTCTGTTATTGCCATTTTGCTGTAAGTTATTTATTTTCCAGTATGTGTTGATTTAGAGAATGGTCCGTTGACAGAGAAGGTAGGGCCCCCTTCGATGGAAACAGAGCTGTATACATTGCATTTACAGTAGACTCCATCTTCAGATTTGAACATCATTTTTCAGCAAAGATTCGATTCCAATCTACATTGCCAGTTTTCTCATGGGTTTAATAGAACAGAAGTAGCATTTCATTTGATTGCAACAGAGGGTTTAGAATTTCAAGATTCAAGTTTAGACATTATCTTTTCAGCCATTGATTTCATTTCTTTCAGTTTTCACATTCAGACTGCTTGACATTCAGGAACTAGACTGGATATCTCATGAGATAGGGAAGTTTCATTTGATTACAATAGGGAGTTTCATTGCATTATAAAATAGAAGGTTGTTGAGTTGTGTGGAGTAATAAGTAGAAAAAACTTAATTGTTTTCAGTCATCAGTGTGCAGTAGACCTTTTACATGCATATACAGAACAATTTTATGAAGTTAGTATAGAGTAGTACAGAGTAGTGCAGAACAAAGTAGAGTACAACAGCTTCTTCCAGCAAGTTTCTTTTAGCAGTTTAGAGATTAGTTTGGCATCCTTTAAACCCCCTCTTTAACCCTGCATTTCCTGTGTTGGTTCCTCTAAGTCTACCTTCCCGGGTTGACAATTAAATGTTAATTCATATGTTATATATGCAGCTCGACAGAAGTTAGATAGAGCCTTGCCATAGAAACACTCTATTTCTACTCTTCTAGCCTAGCCGTCTTATTCTTGTCATTGAGCTAAGGAAGGAGGAAAATGCACTAAGGCCTAGGGTTTCTACACCTTAGTGAGCCATTTCCCCCTAGGGTTTGATTGATGAAGCCTTGCCTTAGTAACACTTCATCATTACACTCTCTCGTCCTTAGCCATAACATTTATTACTCAATCTATCTGTTTTAAATTACCTTTTTAGCTAGAGAAGGAGGAAGACACAATAGGGCCTAGGTCTACTACAACTTAGTGAGCCATCTCCCCTAGGGTTTGATTGTTGAGGCCTTGCCTTAGCAACACTTCAAACATTAAACCCTCTTGTCTCTATCCCTATCACTATCATTTAGACCCTCCAATATTTGTATCTCTTTTTGACTCCATTTACCCTAATGATGCATTGATATAAGACTTCATGTGTTGAGTACCTTGATCACAGACAACTTCTAAACATTCTTGAAAAATAATTAAATACTTCTAACCCTAGCTTAGACTAGCATTCACTAACCCTATTTGTTGCTATTATCTACTTGTGTCATACTTATACCTTGCAACATTTATTTATCTTTAAAGCAATTGGATGATTGGCTAAAGCATTGCTTCCATTATTAGTATGTTACATTGATTGCCATTGATAATTGTGAAGCCTCTTTAACACTTATTGTGAAGTGATATATTGTAATCATTGCTAACTTAAATCATTGATTTTCTTCATCAATATTGTTTATCATTTGATTTATATCAAAATTCCATGATTATATGAAGTACTAACCAAAGTAAGTGTTCTTGCACATGAATAGTTTCCTTGTTGCTTTGTCTCGAGCAGGTACACCTTTTGGTTATTACTTAT
Source organism: Picea sitchensis (assembly GCA_010110895.2). Taxonomy (NCBI): domain Eukaryota; kingdom Viridiplantae; phylum Streptophyta; class Pinopsida; order Pinales; family Pinaceae; genus Picea; species Picea sitchensis. The sequence goes on along the minus strand of SNQJ01S0071700.1, from coordinate 42,863 downwards.
CTTTATTGGCTGATTATCCAGGAATTTCTGATTGGTGGTGACTTGTGAGGGGGAAAATATCACTTAGCATTTTAAGCCTTTTCCTTCTCAGAACCCCAGGTCACCGGGGACATCTCCCCTGGGCCTACCACCCTAAACAAAAAGAGTTATCCTATTGAGGTGACAGTGGTAGGATAGTCTTAGCTACACCAGTTTTCCCTTCTTTTATCCATCCTTTAATCCTACTACAATCTATGTGATAACATTTTGGTGCCATTGCCGGGGAACACTGAGTCAATTCTTCTCAAGATGACACTTTTCAATAAGTCTTTATCTTACAAAGCTTACCTCGCGACTCCATTAAGGGTGATTCCCTTATTTCTTTGATAATTTCAAGAAACTTATCTAGCAACTCCATCGATGACGAAGCCAACTATGACTTCTCAATGGGACCCGGAGAACTTCAAACCTTTAGACATGAGTAAAATCCCAAGATACCCTCGAAAAATCCCCCCAAAGTATGAAAAGTGGCTCCCTAGATTCACTGGTAGTTATGGGGAAAGAGTTGACTATCATATGGTTGATTTTTTGTCTTTCTTTCAACTCCATCCTATCAGTGATGATGATGAAGATTTAGTGATGAAACGTTTCTCTGCCACTCTTCACGGGACTACTAGAAAATGGTATGATAATCTCCTTGTTGTTAACATCACATCTATGGACTAGTTAGAAGTAATATTTCTCAGGAATCGGGGTATTAAATTGAAAAATGTCCAAGCGTTACTAAAGAAACTCGATTATATAAGATAAACCAAGAATGAGACTATCAGGGATTTCGAGGGTAGGTTTCAAAGATTGCTATATCAAATTCCTGTTGCCTATACCCCTGAAGAAAAGTACCTAGTGTACCTCTATACCAATGCACTTTTGGTGCACCTAGGGTTCCTCCTAAGTAAGAAGAGGTCGAAAACACTCAACGAAGATTATAGCATGGCCATACAAATTGAGGCAAACATTTCTTTGTCTGAGGAAAAACAAATCTTCTCTCTAGGAACCAAAATCGATGACCCTAAGGATACCTTAGACACTCTTAGTCTGGAAAAATAAGTTTCCCTTGGAGCCTTTACTTATGATTTCCAAGAAGACGGAGAACAAGTTTTCGACCAACAAGATGCTAAGGGAAAAGATATTGATGAGGTTTTCCAAGAGAAAAGGATTGCTGAAGAAACAATTGAGGAGCTGGAACCCAAACAAGATGACGAAATATCAACATGCCTTCCTTTCTCTGATGAATCCATCCACAAGCCCTTTTCCCCTGCATAAGAAGAAACAAACATAGTGAGTTACCCTCCTTTCCAAAAATTTGATGACTCTCTGCTTTATGATTTGCAAAATGAGGAGGATATGGATGAGCCTTTGGATGTTTTGAATCCTCCATGTTATGAAACGAATACTGACATAGTTGATATTGATGAGTTCATACATGTTGGAGGACGTAAATGGGATGTAGTTGGTTATGATATGGACCCTATTTATGACATTGAGAGTCATTTCCATGTGTTTCCTTTACAATTATCACAACAGGTTACTCTCGATTTTGGCCAGTGGCAACAAGGAAATGACATGATTACTGATGCTTTTCAAACACCCAAGGTTGACCTAGCCCCGTATTTTCCTAATGATTTTCGGTCATACCTTGAGGACTTTAATGAGTAATCCTCTGAGCACCTAGATCCTTTCCATGAAGATGATTTTCAACCACCACTGTGCTCAATTCTCGATAGGAGTAAGGACATTGTTCACCTGAAGAAGGATTATTGTGACAACTTTCTCCAACCACCTCCGATTACTTTACCTTGTTGTGTCATTAAATGTGTAGTTGGGAAATATGTCTTTTATATTGAGTTTCCTCCGAGGAAAACCTTAGAGTTCAAGGGTAGGTTGAAAATATCAAGAAAAGGTCTGTCATCGAAACCTTTCAACCTTCCCTTAATAATTTGTCAATCCTCTTCTAGATCCATGTCAATCTTCCCCCAGGTTTTAGATTGTGAGGACGTCTTAGGTAGCCAGCCTTCAGAGCTTTTGAGTCAATTTTCTGAACCTTTGAATTTTCACGATCCCTTCCTGAAGTGGATTGAGATATTTCCTCAGAGAGTGACTTGGAATGATTTTATCCCTCCCACCTGCCTCCAGGAATTATACTTAATTATTTCCGACGATACAATATATTCTCTAACCCATGTTATTTTTGTGCTTGACTTATCACTGTTTTAGTTTATGATGAAGGAAAAAGGCAGTTATTGTGGGACATTGTTGGATTGGTTTCACTGGTCATTTGACTACACCTAACATCCAACCAACAGGTAAGTACAGGTAAGTAGGTAGGAATTTTCATTCATTGTATTGTACCATTTTCATTACATGCAAGAGTAGTTTTCTTTCACATTTGTACATATGTTTGTTTTTGGTTTTATATATATGAGTTGGGGGTGATATCACCACCCCAAATGATTACTAATAGTTTCTATTGAGATAAAGCAGGTTACAGGTTATGCCAGGTATGCTTAGGTTCTCATGCGCTCTAGGGTGAGCACATGTCCCCGAGTTGGAGCCAAATGTTATCCCCCACTTTTAGGGATGACTAAGGAGATTATGTCTCGAGGCCCACAGGTCCTAGAAATGGAGTACCAAGAGCCATATTGACTTGAGCATGGCCCTAGAGGTCCCATATTTTCTTCCTTTCAGCGCCTCCACATTGTCAGCAACAACAACATCCATCACCTCGGCTTGGTCGTGTAGCAAAGATGGATCTTGATCCATAAGGTAATGAGTCTAGGTATGATGGTATGTGTCACTCTGATCCTCAAAACCTTTGAATATGTGCATTTGTTATTTTTTCTTCTAACGGGTGCTTGGATCTTATACTTATCCACTTGACCATGTCTAGAGGGAATGACAAGATGCCCTGATAAGCTTGTGCCCATAGGTTTTGAGTTGCCACTGGGGGATTTCTGAAGAGTCATCGTCCGCTCCCATCATACCTACCACTTTCCATATTACCTCCCACTCATCCATCCCATTAAATTTGTTCGGGAATTGGGTTGGTCAATCATTTAAGGGTTGCACCTTACCTTATGGGAAGAAGGGGCTAAAGGCCTAGAAGGTAAAAGCAGTTGGAAAAATATAAAATCCTAAAAATAAAACCTCGAGATGTTTTGCCTAGGGATCCTTGAGAAAGCAGTAAACATATTCTCAGCAAGAAGCAAGAGGGACCCATAACAAAATAATAAAACAAGACCTAGTCAGAGGATAGGGGGTCTCATCACGAGATGACCTATTAGGTCCATGGGCATATAGCGGTATGACACTACCAATAGCTAGTTACCACGGCAAGATAGTGGCTCTTGGTGGCATAGCCAAGAGAAAGGGGATCTCATCATGAGAGAACCTTATCAAGAAAGCAATAAAAATCACAAGCTGACCTATTAGGTCCATGGGCATCTAACGATATGACACTACCAATAGTTGGTTACCACGCCATGGTAGTGTCTCTTGGTGGCATAGCTAAGAGAAAGGGGGTCTCATCACGAGCCAACCTTATCATTTCCGTGAAGGTTCTTGTGGGTAACATTACCACCACTAGTCACCACACTAGGGCAGTGTCTCCTGATTATCTTCTTGAAAGAAAATGAAATAAAAAATGAAGAATAAAAGGCATTAATGGGCTTGGAAACATTTGCATCCAAGACAGGTGCATCTCACCTTCTACAAAGGCACCCACAGGTAAGCCTTGCATTTACCTGCTATCACTGCACCCATTGTCAGGATATCCATTATCCACCTCATCTATTTAACATGACTTGGATTTGATCTCTTCCAGAAACATCCCATTTCCAGTGGGCACTAGCCCAATAGGATGCCCTGTCAGTTCCTCCAAACTTTCCATGAAGATTTGTATAATGTATTTGAGCACTTGACTGGGTAAAAGGGGTTTTATGCACATGTTTAATAAAATTGATGATTGGATGTGATTGACATTGCTATGATCCCTATGACTTGTGAGCCCATGGAGGGTGTATCTGTTGATGTGCAGGATCATGCCCGATGAACAGGTTCCATATTGGACAGGTACACATGGGGAGATGATTAGTTTAGACCTCCATGGGGCTGAAGAGCCCACCAGATGGATGCTGAGACCCCAGTAGGGGGCAGAGACAGGACAAAGGGGTTTTCACCGGAGAAGAGAAGGATGTTCCATAGAGGCACCTTGGCAGGGCCTTACATAGGGGGGTTGTGCCCTCTCCACTGGAACATTGGCCTTGTAAGGCCAATGACGTCAAGAGGATGCCCATGAAATCATCCAACATTGTGGACATTTTTGGGAGACAGTCATGGTAGTTATGACACATGTGGCAACTTGGAGAAGCCCAAGGAGGGATAATGTTTTGCTCTAGGAGGCCAATGATCCCCTAAGAAGGGATAATGTCACCCTAGAAAGGGCATGACATATTACGTTTTCTTGATTAGGGTTTAATTTATGACATTTAATGTAAAACAATATTATTTGGTATTTTGGCCTTATCGGCCTTTTGGTGACCTAACATTTAATTAAGGTCATTTGTACTATTTAAGTAGAGAGATGAAACTCTCATTTTGATCATCATATTTCACTCACACATAGTGAGGTATGAAATTTGCACCCTCATTTAGGGTTTTTGGCTGAAAATTGATGCACACTTGTTGAAGGACTCCATTTCTTGGCTATTTTGGCATTTTCTTGGTGGAAGGTTTACAACTAGGGTTTGGCTATATGAATTCTTGGTGGATGTAAGTGAATTTCTGCAAACACTTCTTTATTGAATGGTTATGGTGTTGTTTACTTGCATTTTGTTGTTATTTTCTGAATTAAACCCTAGGGGAAAAGCACATGTTGGTGTCCTTGTTTCATGTCCCTACTAAGTTAAGCTAAGAAGCCATTTTTGATTTGTTGAAGTTAGATAGAGCCTTGCCATAACAATACTCTTCTTTTACTCTTCTAGCCTAGCCATCTTATTCTTTTCATTGAGCTAAGGAATGAGGAAAACACACTAAGGCCTAGGGTTTCTACACCTTAGTGAGCTATTTTCCCCTAGGGTTTGATTGATGAAGCCTTGCCTTAGCAACACTTCATCATTACACTCTCTTGTCCTTAGCCATAACATTTATTACTTAAGATAGCCATTTTAAATTACATTTTGAGCTAGAGAAGGAGGAAGATGCACTAGGGCTTAGGTCTACTACACCTTAGTGAGCCATCTCCCCTAGGGTTTGATTGTTGAGGCCTTGCCTTAGAAACACTTCAAACATTAAACCCTCTTGTCTCTAGCCCTATCACTATCATTTCGGCCCTTCAATATTTGTATCTCTTTTTTACTCCATTTACCCTAATGACACACTAATCTAAGACTTCATGTGTTGAGTACCTTGATCACACACAACTTCTAAAAATTGTTGAACAATCATTAACTACTTCTAACCCTAGCTTAGACTAACATTCACTAACCCTATTTGATGTTATTATCTAATTGTGTCATACTTATACCTTGCAACATTTATTTATCTTTAAAGCAATTGGATGATTAGCTAAAGCATTGCTTCCATTATTAGTATTGTTACATTGATTGCCATTGATAATTGTGAAGCCTCTTTGACACTTGTTGTGAAGTGATATATTGTAATCATTGCTAACTTAAATCATTGATTTGCTTCATCAATATTGTTTATCAATTGCTTTATATCAGAAGTCCATGATTATATGAAGTACTGACCAAAGCAAGTGATCTTGCACATGTATAGTTTCCTTGTTGCTTTGTTTTGGGAAGGTACACCTTTTGGATATTACTTATTTTTAATGGCTTATTATCCAAGACTTTCTGATTGATGGTGACTTCTGAGGGGGAAAATATCACTTAGCATTTTAAGCCTTTGCCTTCTCAAAACCCCAGGTCACTAGAGATATCTCCCCTGGGCCTGCCACCCTAAACATAAAGAGTTATCCTATTGAGGTGATAGTGGTAGGATAGTCTCATTTGTTAATGTTTATGCCATTATTATAGTTATTTGCATTTCAATAGATAAGAGCATCATAAGAACAAGATAACTGAGAAATACACATTCATAAGAAACACAACATTTATCCTGGGAAACCCTCTAGGGGAATAAAACCTAGCAAAAACTTCCTTATCATAAATTGCTAATACAATGTTCAAGAGATAACTCAAACCAATACATATAGTCCTCTCCAAGAGATGCGCCACTCTTTTTCTCCTCTCTCCAACTGGTAATTGCAGCTTGCCTCATAAGAGAATGAGAAAGTGAGTTGTTAGATAAAGTGAGGCGCTAGACTCCTATATATACAAGACTAGCATGTGTGAAAGGGTTTCACTGGCAGGGCCAAACTCTCACTCTGGGTAGGTAAACCCACCTTTAAATTAATTCTGGGTCTCAATAATAACTGCTGGGGCCGACTTCTTATTCTGCCCATTATAATTGTCCGATGACCAATCCGCAAAAGGGTATTTGGTCCTAATACAATTACCGACATGATTAATCCACAATGGGGATTAATCCTAATAACAAAATAACAATAATATTAAGAATACTCTTCGCAGTTACATTATTTCAACACTCCCCCTTAACAAGAAGGGTTTTCTTCAACAACATCAGGCGAGAGAGGTCTGCATCATCAGTGGAATCAGGAGGACGGTATCGTCAATATCATGTTGAAACATTGGCTAACACATTTACGAGTCATCAAAAGTTTTTCGTCATCGGCAACATTATCATTCTCGAAAGAATGCCATCATCCTCTGCATAAAAATGTATCAGTAAAATTGATACCTTATCACAACACTAGGCTAGCGATACTACACTGGCTCAATGTCACAGCTGTTAAGCTGGTAGCTTAGTGTCAGTCACATATTTCTTTATGTCTAACAACTAGGTCAGAAGCAAGGAATATCATCATCTCTCTTTATGTCTAACAAATAGGTCAGAAGTGAGGAATCACAACATCATGCTTTACGTCTAACAAAAGAGGTCAGAAGCATGACTCATCTTGATTTACGTCTAACAACGAGGTCAAAAGCAAGGAACACATAAACATTTCGCTTTACGTCTAACAACGAGGTCAGAAGCGAGGAATCATCTTGCTTTACATCTAACAATGAGGTTAGAAGCAAGGAATCACAACAACATCTCACTTTACGTCTAACAACGAGGTCAGAAGTGAGGAATCATATTGCTTTACATCTAACAACGAGGTCAAAAGCAAGGAATCACATCATCATTCTTTACGTCTAACAGCGAGGTCAGAAGCATGGCTCATCTTGATTTACGTCTAACAACTAGGTCAGAAGCAAGGAACACACAACATCATGCTTTACATCTAACAGTGAGGTCATAAGCATGACTCATCTTGCTTTACGTCTAACAACTAGGTCAGAAGTAAGGAATAAATATATATGCTCCCCCTTTCAGGGAAGGTCCTTTTGGACTATACCAAGCTTATCTCAAAAGTGTTCAAACTTTACATGATATAGAGGTTTGGTCAACACATCAACAACCTATTCATCCATGCTAATGTATTGGAGCTTCAGGGCTCCTCTCTGTACCATGTCACAAATGAAATGATAGTGGATCTCTATGTGCTTCGACCTGTCATGGAATACAAAATTTTCTGTCATCTTTATGCAGCTTTGGTTATCACATAAAATCGCGGTTGCACTCATCTCCAAGTCAAATAGTCTAGTCAACAACTTTCGAATCCATATAGCTTCGCAACTAGCAGAACATGTGGCAATGTACTCTGCTTCCGTTGTGCTAAGAGCAATACTGGATTGCTTCCTACTCTACCATGAGATCATGGTTGATCCCAAACTGAAACAACATCTAAAAGTGCTTTTTCTGTCTGCAACGCTTCCTGCCTAATCTGCATCAGTATATCCACTCAATGTGAAGTCATGATCTCCATCATAGCTGAGACCATAATCCATTGTACCTTTAAGGTACCTCATCACATGTTTTGCAGCCACTAGATGAACATGTTCGGGCTCTACCAGAAACTGACTCAAGGTGTTCACTGCAAAACAAATGTCTGGTTTGGTATTCGTCAGGTACATCAGCGATCCAATAATCTGTCTGTACAGTGTGGCATCTATCAAGTCTGATGAAGTATCGACCAACAGCTTCAGCTTCGCCTCCATGAGTGTATTCACGGGCTTACATTCTAGCATGTCAAATCTCTTTAATATTTTGACCGTGTGCTTCCCTTGGTTAAGGAAGATTCTTTCTGGACTCTACAATACCTCAAGGCCTAAGAAGTAATGCATTAAACCAAGGTCTTTCATTTCAAATTCTGTGGAAAGTCTCTGTTTACATTCAGTGATGAGCTTTTCTTCTCCAGTTAAGAATAAGTCATCCACATACAGTAGTAATATTACTGGTTCATTATCCATAATTTTGAA